>CM035118.1:98345973-98528473 GCA_020205555.1 Panax stipuleanatus | reverse complement strand
TAATATTGAATTATTTTAATAAAAGGAGAAAATGTTATTTTTGAATAATAATATTACCTTATATGTTTTTGTATGAGGTGTGATTGGTTAATATAGTAAATATATTAAAACATATTTGCTATATGTAATTAAATTGATGGAAATAATTTATTATAATAGATAATAAACTTATTATCTATTTTCTATATATAATATACGTACATGTGTCGTACATATAGTTATTTGATATTACATTAAGAATAATATCATGAGTCAATAAGTAAATTATTTTTTAATAATGAATGTCTTTATTCGGAGAAAACATAATATTTATGTTATGGCAAAATACATAATTTTTGATATATTTTTCAAGGGAGTTTAATTTATAAAAGAAAACTAAGTTATTTTAATAACTTGAGTTGCTATAGTACCGTAAGTGTTATAAATAATATTTGACTATTCTATTTGTAATATATTTATATGTGGACCTTGGATTTAATAGTTCTAATTTAATTGAACATGTTATAAGTAGTAATGTGGTGAGAGATGAGAAAGTGATGAGAATAATAATAAGCTTAAGAGTAAGCTTGTGGGAGATGCCTTGTGTGGCACGATAGTAGATTCGTTGATGAATTAATTAATTTAAGGATGGAGGAATTATTCATTAAACAATTAATCTATATTAATTATTATTATTAATAATATGTTGAATTATTATTATTGTGAGTGATAGCATGATAATAAGTATATTTGTTATAAATATAATAAGATTTATATTTATTTATTGTGATAATTAACTATATAAATGTTAATTAATTGTTATGAAAATTATAATTCCATTGATTTATGAGAAATAGATTAATTAATATTATTATTAATTAATTGATAAGATAAGTAATTTATTAAATTCTATGTGAAACCATGCGATATTAAAGTATAACGTATAATAACTAACTATATATTGTACGAAATATAAAGTGCAATATGACTATGTTATTTATGAATATAAACTATATAGTAAAGTTTATTGAGTTGTAAGAGGTACATGAAATGTGGGGTTGACAATGTGTATATTAAGTATACAATAAAATAATATATCATAGATATATTGTAAACAATTATTGAATTTACTAATAGAGGTGACAATACACTGTGATGGTACCCGATAGAATTATATTCGGCATTAATAAGATGTACATGGATTATATAATTGAATATATGTATCCCTACTTGCTACATTGTAATATTAGTTATATATTGAAAGTACATTGTGACTCAAATTATAACCTAAGTATATGTTATGTGTATAATAATTTAAGTGTTGTGTGTTGCTAGAATGCTGAGTATGTGCATTGTCCCATAATGAGAGGCACATTTCCCTCTCACGTGAATAACTCAATTGCTAGTCTACTCCCTATTGCTCTCAAACTCAGCATTCCATAGCAAATGATGAGCAAGGGTGAGGAATTCATGATGAGTTCCAACAACTACTCACCAACTAATTACCTACCACTCTATAACTTCTATGCAATTCATTCATTTGTTAGTTTAATTTGGAGGATGGAAGCATTGACTGGGTTTTCATTCCTCTATATATTGGGGCTCTCCTTCTTCAATTTCATTTGCTGAGAATTTTTCCACATATAAGATATAGTGTAAATGCTTCGAATTAGTTTGAGTATTGAGAAGGATTCTAGAGGCAGTATAGAACCCATGTGGCAGTAAACCAAATTACAGAGGTATAATACCTATTGTTGTCCTTTATGCTCTTCATTTCTTATTCTCTGTAAAATTCCCATTCATGCTCTACATTGTCAACTTCTTGATTATGCTATCTAGATGTTAATTGAATTATGGAGTATGTCTGTTAAGTATTAGTCGAGTTAGTAGGCATGTTAGAACTGTTTTATGGCTGGAACATGAACGAAGTTCGTAATTAATTTGTGAGTTGGGTTACATTCTGCCGAGCAGAAAGCTGCTCTGTCTCTGGCCGGCCAACTGCGCAGCTGCGCCAGTTTTGTACTGGCCAGAGGGGCAGCTGCGCCGGTACCAGACGTTTTGTTGGCCAAGGCCCTGCGCAGCTGCGCCAGTTTTGAACTGGGGAGCTGCGCAGCTGCGCCGGTCTCAGTTTCTGGTTTTTATTTCCTGCTTCAAATCTGATGGTGCTAATTTGTTGATACCACTTTGAACAAACATAAAAGTTGGTGGTAACTCATATTACATGTTTCTTGGTACTACATGCCTGATTTTAGCCATGTTAGAATGTATATCATGAAATGAAAAGCTTATGTTTTAAAGAAAAACTTATAGTTTTAAAATGGAACTTATAGTTTTAAATATGAACGTTGACACATACGTGAGACGTGAACATTCTGATCTTGTGAAGATGTTAACATACCTTAACTACATATGATAAGAGCTTTGAAGTTATCTTGTATGTGTCGAATTGTATCGTTCAAGTTTAAAATGATTTCAAAGGCGAACTTGAATATATTTTCAAATCAAGTTGCATTAAGTATGAGTAACTAGATTCTAAAGATTTAAGATGCCATGTTTGTGTTTATTACGTCTCTAAATATGATTCGTACGTGATTGGATATATTGACAACTAACCAAGCATGAGTTCAAGCATGTTTTAAACTGATAAACGAAGCATGTTTTTAAACTAATAACTATGATAGTTACATGTATGAAGAATGAATATTCATGAACATGCCCAACATGAGTTACATGAATACTTTATGTATTTAAAAAGCTAGCATGATAAACTTTGTGATGTTCATGACCTTGAGTGGCCTTCAATTGTTAGAATGTTGACTTAGAACCTATATCGTGTAAATTGAACGTGAAAAGGTTGACTGAGCATGAAAGTATCATTTAATATGTATACATGCTATGTAGGACCATATGTTAATACTTGAATCTGACTTCGATAGTTAATAGCGTATATTTGCTTTGATATGGTCTTATGTGTTAGTAATGATATATGAGAATGATTAACTCAAAAGATGGACTACACTAGCTATATGTAAATAGATTAGTGGTAGACGGGCATGTGTACGTAAAGAATGGTAGTAAGTACGTAAGGTTAAAGTATACTTATACGTACATAGTTATTCTAAGAAATACGATAAGAAAGTGAGACGTAGGTTCTAAGAACCAAGTTAGACAACAATGTAACCTTTATTATTACATTGAGAATGTGTGGATACATATGACTAATGAGTGTGATCTCTATGGTTAATATAACTGTGTAGGATTACACGAAGTGCAGATATTCTTAAGCAGTTAAGTCGTAGTTGTTAAACTACGAATCAGGCAAGTCTTTCAGTTCCCATTTGATATATGAATTCAATAACTGTTAGTTGAATTATGTTATGCTGTGATAATGTGAGCTTATATATGAACTGTATATGAGATATAAATGAGATTGAAAGTTGATCTTTGTTGATATACTTGTTATGTGGAAAGTAACATGCGTAGTAAATATAAATTGTTTATAAATGCTTGAACTAAGTATGATGTTATATGCTATGTGATGCATGAAAACTGTTAGAATTGCTGAGCTGTCGAGCTCACTCTTGCAAATAACCACTTTTGCAGGTTAAGGACTCACGATAAGAGTAACGTGCTACGTGATAGAGTTCGAAGATTTCTATTTATTTAGATATATGCTCTCGAACCATGTTTAGGTTCTAGGAGCTGTACTTGACAGTTGTTTACATTGTTTGGTACTTGTCGTATCGTAAAGATGTATTAGTTAATATATAGAGGATATTGAATTGAGATGTAAACGTTTATACAATAATTCGGATATAGTGAATCATATATAGTGGTTCAAGAAATTGTAATTGATTCAAAGTTATGAAATCAATAAGAAGAATTTATTCAAAGGATATTGAAAAGTTTAAATTATTCCGCATTTTAGTAGCATCGAATATGATGTAAAGACGAGATCTTAGATATAAATAGAATTTATATTCTAAATTGTAATAAACAAAGTTGTATTCTTTTACTAATGATTAAAAGATGTAATAGTTTGACGATAGTAGTATCGTGACTGCACCGAATCCGAGGTTTCGAAGGAACATGGATTTGGGGGCGTCACAGTGCAAGAATTTAAATTTAAACGTAACTATTACATTTAAATCCGAGCTCCATACAAATGGGTCTCCACGCGCTCCTTGCTCCATGGTCTCCAATTTCTTCAAGATAATTCTAATAATTTCTATTACATAAACTATTTAATTTAAATAAAAACCTTGATCAACAGTCAAGGGGAAGTACATAGGAGGGAGATAGAATTTCACATCAAGAAAAATCAGAGAAGACGAGGTACGCAGACCCCATTTAATAAAATTCATTCATTCAAGCATTCAACTAAAATAAAATCCAATCACATTGGTCAATATAGTACATAATCAACCTCATTTATTTTCATACATATCCCCATATGCATCAATAAATAAAACATTTAATATAAACATTGATATCGATTTAATGGGCAATCCTGGTTAGTTTCAGAAACTAATTTCATCTCTAATTAGTTATCATGGAATCCAATTCCAACTCTAATTAGTTAGCATGAAATCCAATTCTAATTAAAATAAACATCTTTATTTTAATCCAATTCCAAATCTAATAAACTACTTTATTAATTTGGAATTATAGAAAAAATATTTAATTTTAATTTTTATTTAAAATAAACCTTTTATCTTAATTTTAAAAAAAATAATTTTTGTTTCTAGTGGAATGGCGCTGCGACGCTGCTAGTGAACTAGCATCCGTCGTTGTCGCGCCACATCACCAAAAACTAACACAGCTGCTTGGCGCTACGGCGCTTCTGAAGTACTGGCTTCAGGCACTGCAGCGCCACGTCAGCATCAGGGACACGGAGCCGGTACTTCAGCGCTGCAATCAAGCCTGGGATAGGCGCTGCAGCGTCGCTGCGCAGTGTTTGTTTTTTTGGTTCGCGAATTGTGCAGTTTTTTTCCAAAAACATAAATTCTAGCTAACTATTATGCCCAATTAAATTGTTAAAAATACATATCAGTATATATATCAAATCAAAACAATTAATAACTCGCATAAAGGTTTGGCATTGATGCCACTGTTAGGTTTGTATGAAATCGTGGCGCAATCAAATTGTAAAAAATAGTGGTAAAATCAGAGTTTAAATTTTCTACAAACCAATTACCCGGATCATCCTTTATGCACATAATTAACTTAAAACGATAAATAAGAAGTTATAGAATCATACCCTTGTAGAACTAAGATTCCACAGGTACGAGTTCAACTCCTTATTCTTCGCGATCTCCTTGAATCTCCGGGATTGATTCCTTCCTTTAATCAACGTTAGCCTCCCAAGTGTTTGGCTTCTAGAGGTGATCCACCAAGAAAGAGGAATTGTTCAAGAAGGAGGGTGGTTGGCTAAACCCTAGTTTTTTTATTCTCTATAGAAAAGAAGTACTCTCTCCAACAATTGGAATTTCATTACCTGATATCTAACATAAGACACCTCGTATATAGATATTGGTCAACCCTTCTAGTCTAATTAGAAATAGGATTTTATTTAATTAATTAAACTCCTTTAATTAATTAGGCTTCCCAACAAATTGGGAATAATTAATTAAATTCTTTTAATTAATTTACCTCATAATCTTATTAGGAATAAATGAGAGTATTAATATTAAATTAATTCCTAAACTCCTTTAGAAATTAAAATAATAATAATTATAATATTATTAATAAGACTCCTTTTATTAATTTATATTTTAATATTTTCAAAATATTAAATAATAAACATTAAGTTATTTAATTTATTCTATCACCATAGATTAAATTAATTATATTTAACGTATTATTACGATTATGTCATTACCTTCTTAAATAATTATTTTTTTTATGGTGTGATCCTTTAGGTTTTCCCTATTAAACCGGTCGTGAATAAATCAATTAGAACAATTCTAATCTTATTTAAATAAATAAATTAAACTAATAATCTAATTTAAATAAATATTATTTATTCTACAATAGGGATAAGCCTCCCTAGCGATCAACGACTTTTCAGATAATATATATTTCAATATTAATCATAAAAGAACCCTTGAGTTAATAGTTACCGTACAATTCAATCCTTCCACCATACAATATCCCAATTAAATATAAGACATGAAAATACTGTCAAGTCTTATTTTATTTAATTATATGTATTCTGATCAGAAAATGCACAACTCCAACTAATGCAAATTAGATTCTAATTTCATTCCACCTTGGCCAAGGATTCCTGGGTTGTCATTTTTCGAATCACATAGGACATATCTCTTCTTTTACTAGAAGTGGTAGATTCTTTATTGATCATTCATTATTTCTATATATAACTTATTACACCCAAGCATACCCTTTGATATACCCTAAGGGTCTTAAGAAATAAGTCAAAGTATAATTCATTATACACAAGATACTATGATGATCTCAATTCTGAAGATCACTTGTACCACTATCACATTAGGAATTCCTATTGGCAGACGAGTAAAACTCCATTAGGTATTCCTTAGCGAGTCACGTTCAGTGTACTTATTCTCCAATAAGCACTTACATACTTGCTTTAGTGTCTCCACACAAATGATTATGAGATCAATCATCCTCATCCAATGAGCAAGCAACATATGTACCAATCTATCCGAATTTACTAATCCCCTTTTTAGTAATCCATCGATTGGTACCTATTTAGTTTTAAGTCATCTAAGAATTTAGATCTCATTAGCATGATCAAAATCATGATTCTAAAAGCATTGCTTAAAGCTATGGGTTATTTACATATTATAAAAACTGCATCATGTAGATAATTAAATGCCTTTAATAAATGAATACTTTTATTAATAAATATATAAGATCGTTTCCAAAGTATAAGCTTTATCATCAAACATAATTGGCTTGAAAGCATACTACTTTCACTCCGTCCACACATACTTTACGGTCGTCCTTGTCAAATTTGTCAGGCTGCAAAAGTACTTAAAAATATATATATACTTATATATACATAAATGCAAGCTAGAAAGGCCATGGATTTAAAATCCAGACGAAACTAGAAGCTATATATATATATATATATATATATAAGCTCATATATATATGATAAAGCAGTAAAAAGCTTCAGATCACAAGAAATCTTACAATATATAGTGTCTAGGCTTTAAACCACTTGGAGGGCTTGAAAACTTCGTTTCCACCGGTTAAAATTTGATATGTTAGTATATATACGTATACAAATGTATTGGAAGAGTAAAATTGAAGTTTGGAGCACTGTAGGTATGGTTAAGAGCTGAAATGGGCGTAATTTTCTCTCCTTTTTTTCTTTTTTTCTCTTTTTTTCTCTTGGTGGGGGAGTCTTATTGATAGACCAAAATAGCCGTGGGTCTACTCGCGACAACCGCGGGTCTACTCGCGGCAACCGCGGGTCTACTCGCGGCAGCCGTGAGTCTACCTGCACCTCCCCGAGTGGACCCTGGTCCTGTGGGTCCCGTTATCTCGAAGTACGTGCACTCCGACCAACGCGTTGTCTGCTTTGAACCTTCATAACTTTCAATTCGGGAGTCCGATTGATGCTATACCTTTTCGGAAAGCCCTTTTTGAGAGCTACACATTGACAAGGGATTTAATCTTTTCTAAATTCGATAAGATGGGTCCATGACTAGATCTTTGAGTCTTTGCAGTACATCCGTTGAGCTGGCTTGTGTTATTTTCACTCAAGATTGACGTTATGGTACTTCATGACCCTCATGGTAGTAATTTGGCTTGATTTTGACTTGATTTGATGCCAAGTCGGTAAAAGGACCATTTTTTCCTTCTGGGGGTTGTCTCCACGATTAACAGGATTTTTAACTGTTTCTCGGGGTTGTCTATGAGGTTTGATCCTAGCCGACTCTATTCTTCCTCAGGATCATCTCCGAGGTTGACTTGATATCCCAGGGTTATCTCTAGGGATGATTTGATGCTTCAGGGCTGTCTCCAAAGGTTGATTTGGTCTCCCGGGGTTGTCATCGGGGTTTAATTTGATCTCCCGGGATTGTCACCAGGGCTGATTGTATATCCCGGGGTTGTCGCCGGGGTTGAATATATCTCCCGGGGTTGTCGCCGGGGTTTGATTTTGATCTGAACTTCCAGGGTTATCTCTGGAAGGTAAAAGACGGTTTTTCCCTCCTGCAGGGTTAGTAACAGGAATACAAAATTTTGAGTGTCTACAGATTCCCCGCTTTATCATGTTTATTCAATGCAATGGAATGAACACGATAAAGACTGCTAGACACTGGAAATATGACCCATGCAAATGTAATGGAATGCATAATATGCTACGTCATGCATGATATATGCTCTTGTGGGGTTAGTCGCTACGGTATTCCATCAATGACTGCTCCCGCCACTTCTGCTGGGGATGGCGTTGTTAATGATGGCTTTCACTAAACTCTTTTGATGCCTACTCGAACGGTAGTTTGCAAAGATTTCATCATCGGATCTTTCCTGATGCTACATTAGGTTGAAACCAATGGTTTAAGATATCCATCAATGCTATAGAGACTGATTAGACGCATTATTGTAGATATGTCTTCAAGATCTCTGTGGGGAAGACTTCTATGGTTGATACCCTTGAACCTTTCTGAGTTTAACGTCGAGGTTGTCACCAACGTTACTTATCTTTAGATATGATTTTACCTTTATATTTGCTGAGGATATTCCTCTTATGACGAGTGACGTCATTGGGGATTCCTGATGCTTATCCTGATGATAACTTACATCGGTTTTCATCATCAGCTTTTTCCCGACGCTACGTTGGGGTTGTCGCCAATGGTTTGGATTGTTGTTTGGTTGATGGCGACGTTTCTACAGGGGATAGAATTCTAACTATCTACTCAAACTATAGTTAAAAATGGTTTGACCATCATCGAACTTCCTCGATGCCTACCTGAATGGTAGTTTACAACGGTCGATTGAACTGATTTAATTCCTACTCGAACGGTGGTTTGTAGAGTTTGACCATCACCAAACCTCCTCGGCGCCTACTTAAACGGTAGTTTACAACAGTCGGTTGAACTGATTTGATTCATACTCGAACGGTAGTTTGCGGAGTTTGACCATCACCGAACCTCCTTGGTGCCTACTCGAATGGTAGTTTACAACGGTCGGTTGAATTGATTTGATTCCTACTCGAACTGTAGTTTGCAGAGTTTGACTATCACCGAACCTCCTCGGTACTTACTCGAATGGTAGTTTACAACGGTCGTTTTAACTGATTTGATTCCTCAGCTGGGGATTTATATAACAGATTCCATCATCGGTTCTCCCCGGGAAGGATAGTTTTCCACGATTTTCATCATCGAATCTCTCTTGATGCTACGCTGGAGTTATCGCCAATGGTTTTGCAATATCAGACATTCCGACCTTCGTTAAAATAGTTCTCAACAGCTTTCATCACCGGCTCTTTTCCGATGCTACGCTGGAGTTGTCGCCTACGGTTTACAATGTCAGACATTTTAACCTTCATTGAAGCAGTTCTTAATGGCTTTCATCACCGGCTCTTTCCTGATGCTACGCTGGAGTTGTCGCCAATGGTTTGTAATGTCAGATAATCTGACCCTCATTAAAGCAGTTCTCAACGGCTTTCAACATCGGATCTTTCCCGATGCCACGCTGGAGTTGTCATCAACGGTTTGCAACGTCAGACCTACCTGATCTCGATGTTGGGGGGTATCTTTTTGATAAGTTATACCCTTGAACAATTCTGGATACTTTGACGTATTCAAAATCCACTGTTTACAACGCCGGACCTTCTCGATGTTTGACCGAGGAAATTTTCAGCAATTTCCGTAATTGGCATTCCAAATACCACATCAAATTCATAACAATGGCTTACATGAAGATTTTCTTTCATCGGGAGTTTGACACTCGGATTCAGGGTTTCAGGCCTATTATGCTCAATCGTGTAGCACTTTTTTCATTGATTTGACTTTTCAGCTTATGGGAACTCCGCTTTAACCTTATTTGGATCGAACTGGAGGGGGTGGGACCCACCTTAGGGTGCCGCAAGTCTACCTGCGGCTGCCACAGGTAGAGTGCGGCTCCCTACGGGTCTATTTTAGTCCCCCTGTGGCTTTCACAAGTCATTTCAAGTTGAACTATATAGAAAATCCGAAAATTCCTTTTCAGATCTACTCAGTTCGGGCTACTTTTTGCAAATTCGGTCACCGTACAATCGTTCTGCAAATCTTTGGTAACGTTTACATTTTTTTCTTTTTAAGTTTTGACCGTTAAAACGTTAGATTTCATATAGAATGCTTCTAAACACAATATAGTGAATATGCATGCTTATATAACTTGATAAAAAAATTTAGACTTAGTAAATGTATATGTTTTACCATGCTGGACATTTTGATGTGAAAAAACTGATTTCTGAGGCGGTCATTTGGCGCCCTTTTGGCCAATTTATTCATTCTATTTGAGGATAAATGAGCCTGAATTTTCAACTAAAAATACACATGGTAATTTAGCTGCTATGGGGAGTTTGATTTTAATGTTTTTCATATATATGAAATGTTCATAATTTTGGATAGGTGTGCTACTGAATGGCCATCTATTCATGCCTATGTGCATGCGAATAGTCCATTTTACGAAGGAGACTCTGGCAAATTTTTTTCAAAAGCCTGAACATTTAATGAACATGCAATTTTAACTTTACTGAAGATGTATGTTAACTAATGCATGCTTTAGGACTTGGAATATGCATAAAACCATGATTTAATTTTAATAGACAGTAAGTTTAAGGCTTACCTCACCCTTTCTAAGGTGATTTAGAGATTTTGTTCAAGTTATGGATTCAGATAGACCAGGCAGTTCTAGCAGGGTCTCTGCAGGTGTGAGGCAGAGGAGAGCTTCTGATGTCCCTCAGCCTCGTCTAGCCCGGCAGCCTCGCCGATTGGCTGAGTTAATGATTCGTTCGATTCAGGCTGAGAGGTTAGATGATGTGGTAGATGAGGAATATGTCCCCTTTGTGGATCCCGCTCCAGCTACTGCTTCGCATAGGGAGCTTCCAGCCATCGTTGTGACGATTCCAGAGCTTTTGGATGATTCCATTCTTCGATTTATCTTCATGCTAATGAGGTGACCAAAGTTTTTCTGGACTTTTCTTCCTTTTTCTATTTCAGGACAAAAGTTTAATCTGGATTTGGAAATTGATGCAGGTTCCTGGCTTTACTCAGCCTAAGGGCAACTGGTTTAACGTCCACTCCTTGTATCATACTCTGCATCCGGAGTATCTCGTCTAGACTTGGGGTTTCGAGGCCTTCTTCTCTATTCCTCCCCGTCGTTGCCCTTGGGGTTATCTACGGGCTTTATCTGAGCGCTGGTTCCACCAGACCCAGTCTCTCTACTTGTTGGACTGCGAGATTATGATGACATCGATGGATTGGCGGTTCATCACAGGGTTAGAGTTTACAGGTGAGCCAGTGCCTTTGGTGGCTGACATTTCACCTGCTATCGTTTGATCCCTTCTGGAAGTTCCTGTGATAGCCATCAAGTGTCGGACAGTCCGTTCAGGGCCCTTGAGTGTTGATGCCCAAAGTGGGGCTTTGACTGAGCCTCTGCTTGATGATCAGAGGATTAGAGATCGCATTCTTCGGCAATTGTTCCTGGTCATCATCAGGGGTTGTTTTATAGCAGACAACTCCTTGACGGTCTCTTTTGCTTTAGTGAGCGCTACTTGAGATGTGGAGCGCATCAGGGATTTTTATTGGGGCACCTTCACCTTCGCCTATTTTCTTCATGGGTTGCAGCTATGCTCTGAGGGCGTGACGGAGGCTTGGCTGGGTTTTTATCCCTTCTTGCTGGTGAGTAATTTCTCTTTCACCTTTCAATCTGCCTCGTTTTGTGTTTATAAATCTTTATCACTGAGGACATTTAATTTTTGCACTTCCAGTTTTGGGCATATGAGAGGCTCCCTTGCCTATACCCGACTACTACTCTAGGTCTAGACACCTATCCTCGAGGACGACGATGGCATTATTCCACCTTTACAGAGGTCCCTGTAGCAGAGGGGTTCACCCATTCCCGATTATAGTTAGAGCTATTGACCGTCAATTCCATCATGTGGGTTCCTTACACCCCGGATTATCTGATAGTCGGATTCAAGGATGGATTCCCGACTGGATTAGAGTTTATATTTTCCACTCGTCCGATTCTATTTTTGACTGATGGTGGCACAGAGCTCTATTTAGGAGAGCGAGCTATCAGGAGCGTAACATAAGAGATCCGCATTTCATTCCCTCCTCTTGCTAGGCATCATTGGCCTTTAGCTCAGCCAGTCACAGATATTCTCTTGGTGGGCTTAGATGGCTACACCCTATTAGAGGGTTCTCACAGTCAGGAGGCCTTTTATCGCTAGTGGAGTCATCGCACTATTGGGGCTTAGACTCGTGCCAATCAGTTCATGGCAGACATAGTTCCTGGTTCTATTATGATGATAGACTGGATAGCTTGCCTTTGAAAGCCTACTCATTTGGAGCAGAATTCTAGTTTGACACAGCGGTTGGAGCGGGCACGGTTTTTTATCAGGCACCTTGGCAGGGACCCTTCAGAGGCAGATTCGTTTGATCCTTCCAGCTCCATAGTTGACCCCTCAAAAGGTCCATATTCTGGCAGTTATGCTGGTGCAGATCCTCCTCTTTATCGACGAGACATTCCTTCTGGCAGAGATTCATAGACTCAGGAGGAGTTGCATCAGGTTTATAGTCTAGATGCAAATATCATAGACTTCTTTTGATAGATTTCTCGTTTTATCTTTTGATAGGCCTCTGTTAGTCGTTGGGTGGTTTTGCCCCATTTTCCTGTACTTTTTATTTTGCATTTTAGTGGCAGACAGAGATGGTGCTTTCAATAGACAGTGTATTTAGAAATGTATAATATTTCCTATCTATTGCATCCTATTGTCATTTATCGTTATCATCTATCATGATGCATGCATTATGTCATGGATATGCATTCAGATAGGTGAGTTTAGCATTGACCCCTGGATGGTCTCATGATACGATTTTATAGATGTCTTCATCTACCGTTAGCCGTATTGAGCACATGCCACCTTTATTGATAGCATTTTCTTTGAGATCCTGGTATGACAGTTTGCCTCCCACAGACAGGGCGATAGTTGATAAGATGCTGGGGCATTCTATGACCATCTTGGCTTTCCAGGTCCCACTGGGCTTTGTGGAAAACATGTTATCTTGCTAAATATCTGAGCAACAGGCTTTCAGATTTGGCATCCATGAGCTGACTCCTACGTTGGAGGAGTATGAGCGCATCACCGGTTTACCATTGGACCGAATTTTTGCTAGGATGTCCCTTAGTGATATGAGACAACAGTTCATGACCTTGACTGGCTTGAGGAGCAGAGTCATCACAGATGAGATTACTTCGGGGCATGTGGTGTCCCTGGACTTCCTGATTGATTGATTTGGCCAGCTGGACAGCTATGCCCGATATTCAGGAGATTTTAGTATCCCTGCATGGGATTGGCATACTGCACGCATAGATATTTTGTTGATGTACGTCACAACCTACCTATATATGCCGATGTATATGGATCACTTGGATATCGGTCTGATCATAGTGGTTCGCTGCTCTTAGGCAGGGTTGTACCATCATGCCCATGATACTAGCAGAGATCTTGAGGTCGGCTACATTTTGCTGTACCCATCCTATGGGGTTCTTCAGGGGTAGTGCCGTTTTATTGTACGTGTGGTTTATGACACACTTGAGTCCCATTGACACTTTTAGACATCATGGGTATTATTTTACTCATGAGATAGTTATGTTTTACTCCTTTCAACCGGTTGAGTGTGCAGATGCGGCATTATGGTTGGCCTTCCTTACTGCGATCGAGCATCCATTTGCTATCTTGCCCTGTTCAGGGCTTAGCTCACCTTATAGCTTTATTACTCATGCAGTTGACATGGATTATCTACCCTTGGTGGGTTTGAGAGGGGTGACCACATATCATCCACTGGCTGTCATGGGATAGTTTGATCAGTTTCAGGATATTCACCACTTTGAGGGAGCTTTGGATCAGCAACTATCAGCTTCGTCTTTGTCATTAGCTAACTTGATCAGGATTTATGATTGTTGGACTCGTCGTGAGAGGGGTTATTTTTAGACTAGTCATCCGGGTCGTTCCTTAGAGTATTCTTCATGGTTGGAGGCAGACATTGCATCAACTACAGTTGTTCACTCAAAGCCGAGTATTGATTCTGATGAGGAGGAGCCTATGGTGGACCCTGATTCTCCCACCAAGGATGAGTTATTTTCTATTTTGACAGCAGCTTTGGTTAGTGACACCCCTAGCACTCCTACTGCAGCGGATCCATCTCTTATAGATTCGTTAGCTCGGATGACCTTTGAGAGGGATCAGGCAAGAGCACTGATGTTGACAGCCCTTTCTGGCAGGGATGCTGCTTTTGTTGATAGGGACGATGCTTGAGCTACTAGGGATTCAGCTTTTGTTAAGATAAAGGAGGCTCTAGTTGCCCGGGATGATGCTTTTATTTAGCGGGATGAGGCTCTAGGTACCCGGGATGTTTACATTGCTGATAGTACTGCACTCAGGTCCTATACACATAGCATTATTGCAGATATGAGTGCCTTCATAGATGATCATAGTAGCACTATGTAGATATAGCTGTGGATCTTCTAGCTCGCATAGAGACCTTAGGACAGGAGCTTACAGATGCACCTCCATCTTCTGAGAGGGATGCCATGTTGGACTTGTTATCCTGTTTATCAACGGGTTTATAGACTAGCTTCCATTTTCCTGCACAGACTAGATCAACAATTTTTGTCATGTACATGATATATTGTATATATTAAACAGTATTATATGGTAGAGAAATATATTTTGATTACTTCCCGTTTGGATATATTTTTTCATTGATGAGTGATTACCACTTTTTTCATAACTTGCTGTCTTGATGTATCATGAACTTTTCCTTGATGAATTGACATTGAGATGTCGGAGAGTACCTCAGAAGGGCCTGTTGATCAGGGAGGCTTGATAGTGTTTGGGTTTTATAGGGGTTTTGGTGTCTTGGGACTAGTTTTCAATAGGGTTTGTGTTTTTCCTTGAAGGTTAAATCGCACCATAAATGGTTGCCTACGTACTCCCGAGTTAAGGGAGATCAGGTTATTTGTAGTTCAGGCTTGGCATGCAAGGTTTGAGAAGTGTTTATCTGGATTTATCTTAGTTTGAGGGGCTTTTAGATTTTTTATTTGGTTTGACCGCATCGTAAATGGCTGCCTACGTACTCCCAGGTTGAGGGATACCAGGTCATTCGTAGTTCAGGCTTCTAGTGAAAACCTGAATTGATTTGATTTTTTTTCACAGGACCAGGATGATGTTTTGCAGGTGCTTCAAATATAGTACCTCTTCATAGTGTTTGAATTGATGAGCTGGAGAAATTCTTTCCCATCTATTTCTTGCAATCTGATGGCTCCTCCTATCAACACTTATTTGACAATGAAAGGGCCTTCCTAATTTGGGGCAAACTTTCCTTTGGCTTCATCTTAATTGGCAAGGACTTTCTTAAGTACCAAGTCATTTTCTTTAGTATCAGATTTGTGGATCAAGGAAGCCAATGTTGCTAATGCATCAACAAAGTCATTCCTACCTCGAGGGATGTGGATGACGGTTATTTCTTCAAACTCCATGGATATCTTGATAACTTGTTGATGATATGGTAGCAAATGCAATTCTTTGGTATGATACACCCCGGTGGTTTGTTTGATAACCAAATCAGAATCCCCAAAGACTAGAAAATGTTTAATACCCATGGATTGAGCCAGTTTCAACCCCATTATACATCCTTCATACTCGGCTGTGTTGTTGGTGTTGGCAAACTATAACTTGATGGCCATAGGATACTGTTCTCCTATAAAAGATACAAGAACTGCCCTTGCTCCGGCACCTTCTATGTTCACGGCTCCATCAAAATACATTTTCCAATATTGTACTGTATTTTCTTGAGGGATTTATTGAATTGTCATTATCCCATCATCCGGGAAATAAGTTTCCAAGGGTTCAAAATCCCCTGACGGTGCTTCGGCCAATTGATCCGTAATTCCCTGACCTTTGACAGACTTCTAAGTCACGTAGACAATGTCGAACTGTTGTAAGATCAACTGCCATTTGGACAATCAACAATTCAATATAGGTTTGCTGAATACGTACTTCAGGGGATCCATGCGGGATATGAGATGGGTCGTGTGCCTATACAGATAATGTTGTAATCTCATGGCGGCCCATGCTAATGCATAGCAGGTCTTTTCAATCAAAGTGTGTACTTCTGCTCGTCGCTACTGAATCTTTTGTTGAGATAATAGATAGCTCTCTCATTGCTTCTATCATCTTTTTGCCCCAGCATACAGCCTATTGCAGTGGCATTAACTGCCAGGTACATAAATAGGGGAACCTCATCCCTTGGGGGTACCAAGACAGGTGATTCGATTAACTTCTTGTTGATGACAAGGAAGGCTTTTTGACAATCTTCATTCCACTTCATGGATGAATTCTTCATTACCAGTTTAAAGATG
Source organism: Panax stipuleanatus (assembly GCA_020205555.1). Classification (NCBI taxonomy): domain Eukaryota; kingdom Viridiplantae; phylum Streptophyta; class Magnoliopsida; order Apiales; family Araliaceae; genus Panax; species Panax stipuleanatus. The sequence continues at coordinate 98,511,868 of CM035118.1, read as the reverse complement.
GGTTCACAAGTTGCCGTGAGTTGAGAGATGAATCTTCTTATGAAATAGATTCTCCCCAGAAATCCCCGTATTTCCTTCTCTGTTCGGGGTACTAGCATCTCGGTGATGGCTTTAATTTTGGCGGGATCCAGTTCAATGCCTCTGTTGCTCACTAGAAATCCCAACAACTTGCCTGATTTGACACCAAAAGCACATTTGACCAGATTCAGCTTTAGGTTGTACTTACGCAACCTGTTGAAAAGCTTTATGAGATGGCTGATGTGGTCATCCTCCTTCCAGGATTTGACGATGATGTCATCCACATAGACCTCTATCTCTTTGTGCATCATTTCGTGAAAAAGGGCCATCATGGCTAGCTGATATGTGGCACCGGCATTGAAAAGGCCGAAAGACAAACGTCTATAACAAAAGGTTTCCCAGGGAGTGATGAAGGTTGTTTTCTCCCTGTCCTCTTCAGCAACCATGATTTGATGGTATCCGAAAAAATAGTCAACAAAAGAATACATGTCAAACTGCGCCGTGTTTTCTATCAGTATGTGGATAAAAGGTACTGGGAAGTTGTCCTTGAGACAAGCCTTGTTCAAATCCCGGTAATACACGCATACTCGTACTATCCCTCCGGGCTTAGGCACAGGAACTGTTAGGTTTGTAAGATTCATGGATACAATTAAATTGCATAAAATAAGCGAAAGCATGGTAAATCAGAGTTTTAAAATTTTACAAACTATATACACGGATCATCCTTTATGCACAATTATTAATTAAAAAAAAAGATGGAGATTAGTATTCATACCCTTGAAGATTTTAGCTTCCTTAGGTACGAGTCCAACTTTAAATCCTTTTCGCGTTCTACTTGAATCCACTAGGTTGATTCCTTTCTTTGAACAACATTAGTCACCCAAGTGTTTGGCCTCTAGAGGTGATCAACCAAGAAAGAATAAGAATTCAAGAAGAAATGTGTTTGGCTAAACCCTAGTTTCCATCTATCTAGAAAAGGAGTGCTCTCCCAACTCTTAATATTAAAAAGTCTAACCTTGTTCCATAATAAGACTTTCTTATTTATAGATGTAGGCAACCCTCCTAAACAATTTATGATAAGGGTTTTATATTAATTAATTAAACTCCTTTAATTAATTAGGCTTCCCAATCTTATTGGGAATAATTAAACTCTTTTAATTAATTAGCCTCCTAATCTTATTAGAAATATATAGGGAAAGAATCTTATTAATTAATTCCAAACCCCTTTAGGAATTAAATAATAATAATAATAATAATAGTAATAATAATAATAAGACCCCTCTTATTAATTTATATTTAATATTTTTAAAATATTAAATAATAAATATTAAGTTATTTAATTTATTCTATCACCATAGATTAAATTAAATATACTTAACTTATTATTAAGATTATGCCATTTGTACTTTTAATAAATATTCTTTCTTTTATGGTGTGACTCTTTATGTTCTCTATATTAAACCGGTTATGAATAAATCAATTAGAACAATTCTAATCTTATTTAAATAAATAAATTAAACTAATAATTCGTTTAAATAAATAACATTTATTCTATAATAAGGATAAGCCTCCTTAGCGATCAACGACTTTTCAGATAATATAGATTTCAACATTAATCATAAAAGAACCTGTGAGTAAATAGTTATCGTACAATTCAATCCTTCCGCCATACAATGTTCCAATTAAATATAAGACATAAAATTACTGTCAAATCTTATTTTATTTAATTATTTGTATTTTGATTCCAAAATGCACAACTCCAAATAATGCAAATTAGAAACTCCTTTCTAATTTTATTCCACCTTGGCCAAAGATTCATGGGTTGTTATTTATCGAATCACGTAAGATAGATCTCTTCTTTTACTAGAATCGTTAGATTCTTTATTGATCATTTATTATATCCATATATAACTTATTACACCCAAGCATACTCTATGATATACCCTAAGCGTAGTGGTGCACAACAGGCCGACCTGGTCTAGTCCGGCCTAGGCCTGCCAGGCTTTGGCCGTTGACCAGGCCAGGCCAGGCCAGGCCTTGACCCCCAAACCATGGCCTGATGAGGCCTGTAGGCCAGGCCCAGGCTGGTCTGGTTCAGCACTTACAAAAAAAAAAATTGCATGTGGGCTTGTGGTTTGGGGGTGGTCCGGTCTGGGGGCTGGGGACTTGGGGCGGGGGCCTGGGGACTTGGGGCTGGGAGCTAGGGGCGGGCAACCTGCTCCTGCTGTAGTAATACTAACTAACTAACTCTCTTTTTTTGAAAGCATTGTAATAACTAACTTAATAATAACTAACTAACTTAATAATAACTAACTAACTATAATAATATGCTATAATATTAATAACTAACTAACTTAATAATATTAATATTATGAATAAACTAACTAACTAATAATAAATAACTAACTTATATTAATAATATTAATAATAACATTAATAATAACTATTATTAATGTTATATTATTAATAACTATTAATAATATTAATATTATGTACATGTTATATTAATAATATGCTATGCAATATTAACTAACTTATGAATATTAAATAAACTAAGTAGTATATTAATATTAAAATTTAATCAACTAACTTATTAATATTAATAAACTAACTCATATATGTATAGTTATTTACTATGCACTTCGTAGAAAATACTATAGATTACACTTTTATTTTTTGAATATAAAGTTAGTTTCATTGAAGTAACTAACAACTAAGTAACTAACTTATTATTAATATTAACTATATACTATGTATAGTTGTTTACTATCAACTAAGTAACTAACTTATTATTAATATTAAATATACTAATTAGTTATATTCATTGAAGATGTATATTAATTAAATGTATGTACAAGAAATCAAGAATGAATAATTAAAATTTTAAACTTTATTGATGTATTAATTAAAACTAATGTATAATGTATTATAATTTATAAACTATGAACTATGAACTAACTTAAATGCAATTAACATGCAATTAACATATTAAATAAATATGCATATTAACTAAATAAACATATTAATATGCATATTAACGTATTAAATAAATAAATATGCAATATTAAATAAATATGCAATAAACATATTACTATGCAATAAACATGAATATTAAATAAATAAATAACATATTAAACATTAAATATTTAATATGCAATATGCAATATTTACCATTTAAATATTAAAATATACAATATTAACATTAACATATTAATATTAATATGCAATATGCAATATTTAATATGCATGTTAAATATGCAATATTTAATATGCATATTAAATATTAAATATGCAATAAATATTAAATAAATAAATATGCAATAAACATGCTATTAACATATTAAATAAATATGCATATTAACATATTAGCACGTTAAATGCAATTAACATGCTATGCAATATTAATTAACTTATGAATATTAAATAAACTAAGTAGTATATTAATATTTAATCAACTAACTTATTAATATTAATAAACTAACTCATATATTAATATTAAAATTTAATCAACTAACTTATTAATATTAAATAAACTAGCTAATATATTAATTAAATGTACTTGCAAGAAATCAAGAATGAATAATTAAAATTTTAAACTTTATTGATGTATTAATTAAAACTAATGTATTATAATTTATAATTACAATAATAAATATGTTAAAATTTATTGTTTATTGATGAATAATTATAAATTTAAAGTTCAAAAATTATAAATAATTAATTGGATAAAAATCATATAAGGCATCAGGCCAGGCCAGGCCCAACCAAACCAGGTCAGGCCAGGCCAGATTTTTGCCTAAAAATATCGGCCTTTTCAAGCCTTCTAGGCCAGGCCTGATCGGACCAGGCTTTGAGCAGGCCGGACTTTGACCAGGCCGGACCAAGGACAGGCCGCAGGCCTCGGGCCTTTTGTGCACCATTACCTAAGGGTCTTAAGGAATAAGTCAAACTATAATTCATTATATGCAAGATACTATAATGATCTCAAGTCTGAGGATCACTTGTACTACTATCACATTAGAAATTCCTATTGATAGGCGAGTAAAACTCCATTAGGTATTCCTTAGCGAGTCACGTTCAGTGTACTTATTCTCCAATAAGCACCTACATACTTGCTTTAGTGTATCCACACAAATGATCATGAGATCAATCATCATCATCTAATGAGCAAGCAACATATTTACCAATCTATCCGGATTCACTAATCTTATTTTTAGTAATCCAACGATTGGGAACAATTTTAGTTTTTAAGTTATCTAAGAATTTAGATCTCATTAGCATGATCATCATCATGATTCTAAAAGCATTGCTTAAAACTATGAGTTTATCACATATTATAAAAACAGTACCTTGTAGATAAATAAATGTCTTTAATAAATGAATATTTTTATTAATAAATGAATAAGATTGTTACAAAGTATATGTTTTATCATCAAATATGATTGGCTTGTATGCATACTACTTTCAATCTCCCACTTGCACTAAAGTCAATCGCCATGGTATCTCATACCCTTCTTCTCCAAGTGATGATCATCATGCTGTTCGATAGCTTCAGTAAATGGATATACAATGTCATTTTTGAGAGTTCACTATCTCTATAGTGACTTCTCCTCTTTCAATGATTTATTTAATCAAATGAAAGTGCCGCAACACATGTTTGGATCCAAGATGAGACTTACGAACTATTTCTAGTCATGTAATGAACTTTTCATCCGAAACATCAACTCGCAGCTTTACTTACAGCTATTTACTTTATCTTTGTCACTAAACCAGCAACTCTTTGCTGTTTGAAAGCTTTCCAATTCACTGCACCACCGTTCAAGGTAAGACTTCACCCTAAAGTGGATTTGTTATCGTCTTGGTCAGTTCAAAAAACTTTAGTCTTTTAGTCCTCTAGTTTTATTCAGACCCACTATGAATTATGCTCACATATTTAGTGTTGGTTAAGTACTTTAAGATGTTTTTCACTGTCTCATAGTGAACTTCTCCAGAATATGACTGATCAACATCAAGTCTTGTATATTTCATTGCATAAATGATAGTAACTCATGCGATCTCTCTTTTATTGAGGATAATTTTAGAGAGATACACTACATGGCTCATCATCATAAGACATCTCTTGGAGTTTGTCATGCTAAACACCTTTAGCATCAAATGAATATACATTCATTGGGTTAAGCCGAGCATCCTTTTAAATCTCTATATAGATTTATATCCCCAATTTAAGATGTTCTATCCAAATCATTCATGGATGAATGTTTAGACAACTTTATCTTTACTGATTATAACACTGGTATGTCATTCCTTATCAGTAGTATATCAACATATAATACTAGGAATGTCACAGCGCTCCCGCTGACCTTTTTGTACACACTAGAATCATTCTCATTTTTGATAAAATTAAACTCTTTTGATTGTCTTATACAAATGAATGTTCCATCTTTGAGAAGCTTGCTTCAATCCATAAATGGATTGTTGTAGCTCATATACATGATTTGTTTTAACCATTGAAACAAATCCATCTGGTTGTATCATACATACATTCTCCTCTAATAATTTATATTTGAGGAAGGGCGTCTCCACTTTCATTTGCCAAATTTAGTAATCAGCTACAATCGCAAGTAAAATTAGAATGGTCTTGAGCATTGCTTCAAAGATTCATTTTGGATTTTATGGTCATCTACCATTTCTCTGAGTGTCTACAACTCTTAGCCTTATCGTATATAACTGGATCATCATCCTCTATGATGTGTACCTCATCATCATCATCTATGATGAATCCATACCTCTCATGCATCTTTGGTACTATTCCAGATTTACGATTCGGTTGTAGTACAATAGGTCTATCTACAGGTTTCTACTTTTGACTAATAGTGATTTGTGGTTCTTAAACTCCTTCAAGATCTATTATCCTCCCACTAGCCCTTCAATGATAAACATCTTTATCTTAGAAGGCAGCGTGTTTCTCAACAAACATCTTTTGCTAAGTAGGATTATAGAACATTTACCCTAAACTTACTTTAGGATGTCCCACAAATATGTATTTGTCAAATCTTGTCCCAAACTTATCCTTTTGAAACCTTTTCACATAAGCTGGACAACCCTTTATCTTAACAAACTTAAGATTAGGAATCCTCCCTGTCCATAACTCTTATGAAGTCTTGGGACAGATTTTGAGGTTACCTTATTTTGTAGATATGCAGCCGTTTCCAGGGCATTACCCTAGAAGGATACTGGAATGTCGGTAAAATCATTATGGACCGCACTATGTCCAACAAGGTACTATTTTTCCTTTTAGATACACCAATCAATTATTGTGTATCAGGAAGCGTCCATTGTGAGAAAACTATTTAAGATGATCTTAAAACTTATTGCAAAAGCATTTATTCCTCGATCCAATCGAAAAATCATAATACCTTACCAATTAGTTTTACTTCTGAATTCTTTGAACCTTTCAAATGATTCAAACTTGTATTTCACCAAATACAAATATTCAGCTATTTGAATGATCATCTCCTTTTTCTTTTACTAGTTTGTTCAATTTAAAATTATTTTTCATGTAAGTCAAGTTTGTAAAGTCCATTCAGTAAATTGTTAATTATTTAAACTATTGGACTTGTCTATAGACGGCGCTAAACAATAAGTTCCTGCAGTTAATAGACCAACATTTGCTCCATTCCCACACCCAGGAAGACTTTCCCTTGTTTAGCTTTCTACTTCTGCTTGGTCCCTTTATAAATCGGTATTTATGAGAACCATAGCCGATATACAATACCCAAGTAGAAATTTTACTAACTGAAAGATTTATTTCAATTATGAACAAACCTGTATTTGTAACCGAAGCTTCACTAAGCTTCTTCTGCTTAGCCTCTGCAAGATACTTCTTGCAATTTCTATTCCAGTGTCCAGGCTTATTGCAGTGGAAGCAAACTCCTTTGCTATCCGTATCAATTTTGTTCTTATTATCCTTTGTATTTTGCCTTTCTTTATACCTTCTATGAATTGTTCTTCTTCTAGATCGGAAGAGCTCCTTAGATATCTAATATCTATTAGTCCTACTTTCCTCACCATTCAACTCCTTGAATTGTAGGAATATAGTAGGAGCATCCATAGTTTCATGCTGATGCTGAAGCTCGTTACTCATGGATACGAGCATGATGTATTGAGCCAACTATGCATCATCTTGCTACTTTCTAAAAGTAGCAATCTCTTCCTCAGAGACATTGTCTGCAACCATTGTAGGGATAGGCGTATTAATGAAATAAGATAGCTTTTCAGCCTTGAGAACTATTCTCAAATTCCTTAACCAATCCGTTTAATTCGGTTCGGTTAATTAGCATCTAATATGCTACGCAGTGATAGTAATTTAGACATTGTAAAATTCTACAAATGAATTTTAATTAACAATATTATAGCATACATTCCTTTATTAATTACCAAGATAAATTAGGTCTTATTTTAAATTGGTATCTTCCACTATTTTCTTCAAACTATATTATCATCGCAATATATAGTTCGGCAAATTTAATTAAAGATTTGCTACTGAGAATAAGGATCCTATTTCAAATGTATATAGCCTTGTGGATAGCACAACAAACCATATATAAATAAATAGGTAGACAACTCTTTGTCAATTACATCAACATGTAACTCCTTTTTATTTTGCCTCATATATCATAATGGTCAAGTGTGTGCACACCCGAACAAAAATGATTTAAGTTAAGTCCAACCTAGCACTTCCATATATTCAAAAAAGAAAAATATTATCCTTATGGATAGCACAACAAAATAATATTGTTCACTTTTCTTTAGAAGCATCAAATGTGATAAAATTAACATCTTAAATACTCAATACTTGCCTTATGGATAACACAACAAACTCATATTAAATATTTAATAATCTATTAATTTTATCATGTTAGAAAGCGACGTTCGATATTCTAAATATTTTTGAACGCTTTAGACTTAATATAATTTTTTTTAGGGATTTGTTATTATTAGTCTCATCTTGTTTAGCGTGCATGCACCTATATATATATATATAAAATACGCGTCATATTAATTAACATGCGAAGCATGTTTTATAATATATAATATATATATATATATATATATATATATATATATATATATATAATAAGCATGCACATATAGAATACTATATTCTACCCGGATTGATTATGGACTTTTATTCTAGTTTGGTTCACTTAAGCCACCAAGTGAACTAAAAAATTAAACCTAGGGGTGCAAGAATTAAATTTAAATATAACTATTACATTTAAATCCCAGGCTCCATTACAAACGGGTCTTCATGCGCTCCTTGCTCCTTGATCTCCAATTCTTCAAAATTTAATTCTAACTATTCCTATTAAAAAAACTATTTACTATAAATAGAAACCTTGATCAGCATTTAAGGGGAAGTACGTAGGAGGGACATAGAATTTACATTAAGAAAAATTAGAGAAGACGAGGTATGTAGAACCCATTTATAAAACTCATACATTCAAACATCCAACTAAAATAAAATCCAATCACATTGGTCAATAGTCCATAATCAACCCCATTTATTATCATATACGTCAACATATGCATCAATAAATAAAATATTCATCTCATGAATAATAAACATTCAGTATATGTACATTGATATCGTTTTAATGGGCAATTTTAGTAAGCATAAAATTTAATTCTGAATTAAAATAAACTCTTTTATTTTAATCCAATTTTAAATCAAAATAAACCTTTTATTTTAATTTATACATTTTTGAATAAAAATAAACTCTTTTATTTTTAATCAAATTGTTTAATCAAAATAAACTCCTTTATTTTAATTAATATGGAATCTAATTCCAAGTCAAAATAAACTCCTTTATTTTAACTTTAAAAAAACGTTTTTGGGAGGAACAAAATATATGGAATCCAATTTCTTATCAAAATAAAATCCTTTATTTTGATTAATATGAAATCTTATTTCATATCTAAATAAACTCCTTTATTTAAGGAAACATGGAATCCCTTTCCTAATCACAAATAAACTCCTTTATTTTAGGAAACAATGAATTCAATTTCATCTCCAATTAGTTATCATGTAATTCAATTCCAACTCTAATTAGTTAGCATGAAATTAAATTCTAATTAAAATAAACATTTTTATTTTAATCCAATTCCAAATAAAAATAAACTACTTTATTTAAATTTAGAATTACTAGAAAAACAACGTTTGATCAAAAACCTTTAAAAAACAAAAATCAAACAAGCCTTCATGTAAGAACCCGAACTTTCAGAAATTATAAAATAAGAATTTAATAAATAAAATTCTTAAAGCATGAGATGTGTGACGCCCCCAGAATAGGTCCAGCCAACCCAACCCATTCTGAGTCGCCAAATATATGGTACAGAATTCAAATGCAAACTTTATATCACACGGTCGTGCAAAATACGACCACACAACGGTGAGTGTCAATACAAATATATAAAAATATTAATATTCAAACTAAGTCCTTATTACAATTATTATCATACTATTTATCAGAAATAGTGAGGACTACTACTGCTCTAACTTGAACCATCACTCTGTCCCCCGACTAGTTCCCGCAACATTCTCATTTCCTGAAGAGGACAATAGATGAAAAGGGTGAGCTCAACTAGCCCAGTAAAGAATATTATGACTAAGATAATGAAAAACAAATTATTGTTACCCTTCAACAATTCAGATAAAATATTATTGACAACAAGTTTTAGATCAATATTCGCAGCGGAAATAACCATTCATCATCAATATTTTATCCCTGTAACATCAATCAATATACATCTCGAATCAAATATTCATCTTTGCACTACAGGCCAAAGATATTCATTTGTATCACCAGTGGTCATGTTCATCTCAACACCTGTTATCTTTGCACTACGGCCAAAGATATTCATCAGGTAATCATTCATCTTTGCTCTACAGGCCAAAGATATTCAGTTATATCACCTTTTAGGACTGAGGATGATGAAAAATATTTTTAAATCAATAATTAATATTTTCTTATCATATAAATCAATAATTAATTATTCACAAATAATATTACAGAACTACAATATTGACAACCAGGTCGTTCCCAGGAAAGAGGGGGCCTTCCGATAAGGACTCCTCCTTACTGGCTCGCAATTAAATAACCCCTCCTAGACAGAACTTTCTTAGACATTGTCAATAATGCTATCTAATAATATTATTCAAATAATATGAATTATTGAGTTGATAATGTGAAATACTGTGCAATGACAATTATTGAATCAATAATACAAAATATCAACTGTAGCAATTATTGAATCAATCATAATTATTGATATAAAATATCAACGTAGCAATTATTGAATCAATAAAATATCATGCAATTATTGAATCAATAATATAAAATATTGAACAGTAATTACTGTAACAATAATTGAATAAGTGCCTTCTCACGTAAGAATCAATAATTCAAAATACTGTGCAATACCGTGTGCTACTGTGCAACACCGCGTATTACTGTACTTTTATCGCCGGGTATTTCAACAGTACTAACGGTAACAACTACTGCCGCTATTTTATAAAAAGGTTATTTCTGTCTCTTTCTATATTCGACAGTTATTCCGTTGTGGGGCCCATAAATAGATGCGCCGTCGTACGAATATTCCCCGACAACAAGAATATTCCACGACCAAACGAATATTTCCCGACAACAATGAATATTTTATAACCACTTGCTCATTTTAAAATATTTGCACACTTCACCCATAACTTTTCATATTTATCAAATCAACACCTTACTATTTTGAAATAATATATAAAGAAAATTAAATCTTTATTCATAAAAATTGGGGTCTTACAACCTCCCCTCCTTATGAAATTTCGTCCTCAAAATTGACGTACGTACCTGGTATGTTGAAAAGGTGAGGATACCTCGCTTTCATTTCCGATTCCAATTCCCAGATCATTTCCTCAATTGCATGGTTTCTCCACAAAACTTTAACTTGAGGTATAATTTTCGAGCGTAGGACATGCTCCTTCCTATCCAAGATCTTGGCAGGTGCCTCCTCATACGTTAAATCTTCGGCTATCTCGTCTGGTTCTAACTCAATAATGCGGTTTGGGTCTTTCACATATTTACGAAGCACGGATATGTGAAAAACGTTATGAACACGAGACATGCTTGGAGGTAAAGCGAGTCTATAGGCCACATTTCCTACTCGATCAAGGATTATAATGGACCAATGAATCATGGATTGAGCTTTTCTCTCTTCCCGAATCTCGTAACTATCTTCCACGGAGCAACACGTAATAACACATGGTCCCCAACATTAAATTCCACGTCCTTTCGATGAAGATTCGCATAACTCTTTTGTCGATCTTGTGCGGTTTGTATCCGTTGTTGGATTATTTGGATATTTTTTGTAGTCATACGTACTAACTCCGATCCCAACAATGTTGCTTCATCCACCTCATCCCAGCATACTGGAGAGCGACACTTTCTCCCATACAACACTTCGAATGGAGCTACGCCTATACTTTCCTGATAACTGTTGTTGTAGGAGAATTCCACCAATGGTAAGTAATTATCCCAACTCTCTTTGAAGTCTAGAACACAGAGTCTCAATAGATCTTCAAGAGTTTGAATAGTTCTTTCCGATTGTCCGTCCGTTTGAGGATGATAAGCCGAGCTGAATAGTAAATCCGTGCCCATAGCTTTCTGCAAACTGATCCAAAATCATGAAGTAAATCTGGGGTCACGATCTGAAACTATGGATACTGGCATGCCATACAATCTCACAATCTCATTCACGTACATATGAGCAAGACGTTCAAGGGAATAAGTCTCTCGTATCGGCAAGAAATGAGCAGACTTGGTTAATCTATCAACAATAACCCAAATCGTATATATGCCTTGAGAAACCTTGGGAAGAACCGTAACGAAATCCATCATAATGTGTTCCCACTTCCATTTCAGAATCTCAAGTGGTTGCAATGGACCCTTCGGCACTTGATGCTCCGCCTTTACACGTTGACAAGTTAAACATCTTGAAATAAACTCCGCGATCTCTCTTTTCATATTGCTCCACCAAAATGTATGTCGAAGATCACAATACATTTTGGTACTCCCAGGATGGATTGCAAACGGTGTGTTGTGTGCCTCCATCATGATTCTATACTTTAAGTCAGAATCGTTAGGAACACAAAGTCTGGAGTTGACTCGAAGTATTCCCTCTTCATCGATTCTTGCTTCTGGAATGGCACCTTCTTGCACCTTCTTCTTCATCTTCATCAGCTCCGGATCTGTAACTTGAGCAGCTTTAACTTTATCAATCAAAGCTGGTTCTACGCGTATACTTGACATCATCGCACTCGTTCCCACATATGATCTTTTACTCAACGCGTCAGCTACCACGTTCGCTTTTCCAGTATGGTATTGGATGGTATGATCGTAATCTTTCAACAGCTCAAGCCAACGTCGTTGCCGCATGTTGAGTTCCTTTTGAGTGAAGAAATATTTAAGGCTCTTATGATCCGAATAAATCTCCACTTTCTTCCCGTACAGGTAATGTCTCCAGATCATCAACGCGAAAACGACTGCTGCCAACTCCAGATCATGAGTATGATAATTCCTCTCATATTCTTTGAGTTATCGCGAGGCATAGGCTATGACTTTCCCATGTTGCATGAGAACACATCCTAACCCTTTGCCCGAAGCATCGCTGTAGATAATAAATCCATCCGAACCAGATGGTATTGTCAGAACAGGTACCGAGATAAGTCTTCTCTTGAGCTCTTGGAAGCTCTTCTCGCATTCCTCGCTCCAAACGAATTTTGTATCTTTCCGAGTCAACTGAGTTAATGGAGTAGCGATTCGAGAAAATCCCTCTACAAACCTTTGATAATAACCAGCTAAGCCCAGAAATCTTTGTACTTCGGTCACCGACTTAGGTTGCTCCCAGCTTTGTATTGCTTCAATCTTCGTCGGGTCAACAGATACTCCACGTTTCGATACCACGTGCCCAAGAAATGCTACTTCCTCAAGCCAGAACTCGCACTTCTTCAGCTTGGCATATAGCTTGTTCTCACGAAGCTTTTGAAGTACCAACTTCAAGTGGTGCTCATGATCTTCACGGCTTTTAGAATAGATGAGGATGTCATCAATAAAGACAACAACGAACTAATCCAAATATTCCTTAAATACACAGTTCATCATATCCATGAAAGCAGCAGGAGCATTAGTCAATCCAAAAGACATGACTAAGAACTCATAATGCCCAGTACCGAGTTCTGAAGGCAGTCTTCGGAATATCCTCAGTTTTAATCTTCAGCTGATGATATCCAGAACGAAGATCAATCTTTGAAAAGAATTATGCTCCTTGCAACTGGTCGAACAGGTCATCAATACGAGGTAGCGGATACCTATTCTTGATGGTGACATGGTTTAACTCCCGATAGTCAATACAAAGTCGCATACTCCCGTCTTTCTTCTTTACGAATAAAACAGGAGCACCCCAAGGAGATGTACTAGGACGAATAAAATCGATGTCTAACAACTCTTGTAGTTGGACCTTCAACTCCTGAAGTTTAATTGGAGCCATTCGATATGGGGTTTTAGAAATGGGTTTTGTACCGGGTTCAAGGTCAATAAAGAATTCAACTTCACGTTCTGGGGGTAAACCGGGAAGTTCTTCGGAAAATACATCAGGAAACTCATTAACAACGGAAATATCATTCAAACCTAATGTATTTTGGTTTAGATCAGTGACATGAGCTAAGAAAGCTTGACATCTATTTTTCAATAAACGAATAGCTTTGTGACTTGAAATGATATTGACTGATTTTAGTGGTTTGGTGGTTTGGATTCGCACAACAGGTTGATTAGGAATATGAAAACTAACAACCTTACGAAAATAATCAATTTTGGCATGGTAAGTGGTTAACCAGTCAATTCCTAAAATCACGTCAAATGCAAGTATTTTCAAAGATATAAGATCAACAGGTAAGGTAAGGGTACCAATCTGAATCAAGCAAGATTTGTAAACTGTAGATGTAACAAAGGTTTCTCCCAACGGAGTTTCAAAAGATAAGTCAAAGTCAAATTTATCAGAAGCCAAGTTCAAACATTGAGCACAAGCAGGTGAAATAAAGGAATGGGTAGCACCGGTATCTAACAAGGTGTAAACTTCACAAAAGTTTATGATTAGCTTACCCGTAATCACCCCGTGTGGGTTCCTCGCGTTTTGGGCTGTCACGACAAACGCTCTTCCAGGAATCACCGACTTTGACTTGTTCGAAACCGCCTTTGGAATCACCACCCCCGCTGGATTTGGTTTCGCAACAGTTATAACATGCTTTGAATTGTTGTGGGCAGTTTGGGCTGATGTGTCCCTCTTTCCCGCATTTATAGCATACGACCGGTGGTCGTTGTCCTCCCCTAGAAACAGTTGATGCTGGTGCTGATGTTGACGTCATCACGTTCTCATTGTTATACCTTCTCTTCTTGAAATCTCCCCCCCCCCCCCCCGATTCACTTCTTCTACTATCATGACCACGATTACCACCGGAGTGGTTACCACTTCTGTTATACTTTCCTCCTTGCTGGTTGTCATTTCTCCGATGACTGATGCCTCCGGTACGACCTTGGTTATTGTCCCTTGGTTGAATATAATCACTATCTCGTTCTAACAACTGGGCCCTGTTCACTACATCCGAATATAAAGAAAATTTGTGAGAAATGAGGTATTGACGTATTTCAGGTTTCAAACCTCTTAGAAATATCCGCGTCATACGTTCCTTATTCTCCACCAAATGAGGTGCAAACCTGGACAACTCCGTGAACTTAGCCTCGTACTGGGATACCGTCATGTTGTTTTGCTCGAGTTTGATAAATTGTACTTCCTTCAATGACAAATACTTTCTGGAAAGTACTTGTCATTGAACAGTTTCTGGAATTCCTCCCAAGACATCTTGAGTGCGGCAGGCTGGGTACGCTTCACAGACTCCCACCAGTAATCTGCTTCTCCACGAAACATAAACGTGGTGAATGGAACCTTCTGTTCCTCCGTGCATCCCAAGACATCAAATATCTTGGTAATTTGCTTAACCCACGTCTCCGCCTTGATCAGATCCGGCTTTCCCTGAAATTCTGGTGGTCCCAACTCTTTGAACTACTTGGCAGTGACAATTAGCGAGTTGTTATTATCTCCACCTGTATTTTGCACACGAGTTTCCCTCGTCTGGTTTTGCATGAACTGCAAAAAACTTCTAAACATCTCATCGTTTATCGTCTGATCAGCGTTGTTTTCAGGATGAACATTGCCTTCTTATTGCACGTTCTCCTGGTTGGTGATTAAAGGTGTCTCCACGGTCTCATTCACTTCATTGTTAACATTCTCAGCTGCCATTCTCAAATACTGTTATAAAACAAGGGTTAATTAAACAAATAACATATCACATATTAACCCTATACTCCGACTGACCAATTAAATACCACATAAGCTTAGGTAGGACATACTAGTGAAGGATTTACTCGTCTCTCCCCTCCTAGTTCTATTCCTCGATCTCCGCCAGATATTCCTAAGCTCTGATACCAACTGTGACGCCCCCAGAATAGGTCCAGTCAACCCCAACCCATTCTGAGTCGCCAAATACATGGTACAGAATTCAAATACAAACTTTATATCACACGGTCGTGCAAAATACGACCACACAACTGTGAGTGTCAATACAAATATATAAAAAATATTAATATTCAAACTAAGTCCTCATTACAATTATTATCACACTATTTATCAGAAATAGTGAGGACTACTACTGCTCTAACTCGGACAATCACTCTGTCCCCCTACTAGTTCCCGCAACATTCTCATTTCCTGAAGAGGACAATAGATGAAAAGGGTAAGCTCAACTAGCCCAGTAAAGAATATTATGACTAAGATAATGGAAAACAAATTATCGTTAGCCTTCAACAATTCAGATAAAATATTATTGACAACAAGTTTTAGATCAATATTCGCAGCGAAAATAACCATTCATCATCAATATTTTATCCCTGTAATATCAAGCAATATACATCTCGAATCAAATATTCATCTTTGCACTACAGGCCAAAGATATTCATTTGTATCACTAGTGGTCATGTTCATCTCAACACTTATCATCTTTGCACTACGGCCAAAGATATTCATCAGATAATCATTCATCTTTGCTCTACAGGCCAAAGATATTCAGTTATATCACATTTTAGGACTGGGGATGATGAAAAATATTTTTAAAGAACGAATCCAGTGTGATAAAGGACAAAGATTAAGGATTCCTATTTTAGTTTATCCAATTCAAAAATACTTCATAATAATCAATTGTGGAGCAAAATTCAAGAATAAAGCTCAAAACTTAGATCTAATCAAAGATAAGAACTTTAACAAGCAACTTGGACAAACAGAAGAAAATTTAATTTTTTTCGTGAATAGTGTCGTATACGTGAATAGTAACCCCGACGAAAAAAGTAAGAATTTCATAATAAAATCCATGACAATATTTTGGTATAATGATATTGAAAAGAATAACATCATTTACGAAAGAAAATAACATCCCTTACCTCAAAAGAATAGTACTTCTGACTAGTATATCGGATATAAGGCTGAAAAAAACTTGCACTAAATAGTAACACTCAAAGTATCTAAATACTCACAAAAATACGCTCGATATTATAGAGAGAGAAAACTTCTGATTCTGGTGTGATTTTTAATTCTAACCTAAGCACCCTATTTATAGGAAAAGCTTAGGATGCCAAAGTAGACTAAATTAATAAAATAATATTTTTTTAAAATTTTTTCCGCCGCCTCCAAAAGCCATCAGCATTCACCAACCAAAACTGGGACCCACCATTTTATAAAAAAATATTTATTTTCCAAAACTTCAATAATTCATAATAAATAGTCCTTTTGTCAGAAAAATAAAAATACTATGTCCTTTTATAGAAAATTTAATTCTCTACAACTTTGTAGAAGGAAGTTTTTCCAAATTCCAAACATAAATTATCCGAAATTCATAAACGGATGATTTTCCACACCAAAATACTGATAAAAACACATCAGCACTAATTCCTTCTTTTATATCCACAAAATAAATATTTCCTTATCATATAAATCAATAATTAATTATTCACAAATAATATTACAGAACTACAATATTGACAACCAGGTCGTTCCCAGGAAAGAAGGGGTCTTCCGATAAGGACTTCTCCTTACTAGCGCAATTAAATAACCCCTCCTAGACAAAACTTCCTTAGACATTGTCAATAATGCTATCTAATAATATTATTCAAATAATATGAATTATTGAGTTGATAATGTGAAATACTGTGCAATGACAATTATTGAATCAATAATACAAAATATCAACTGTAGCAATTATTGAATCAATCATAGCAACGTAGCAATTATTGATATAAAATATCAACGTAGCAATTATTGAATCAATAAAATATCATGCAATTATTGAATCAATAATATAAAATATTGAACAGTAATTACTGTAACAATAATTGAATAAGTGCCTTCTCACGTAAGAATCAATAATTCAAAATACTGTGCAATACTGTGTGCTACTGTGCAACACCGCGTATTACTGTACTTTTATCACCGGGTATTTTAACAGTACTAACGGTAACAACTACGCCGTTATTTTATAAAAAGGTTATTTCTGTCGCTTTTTATATCCGACAGTTATTCCGTTGTGGGGCCCACAAATAGATGCGCCGTCGTACGAATATTCCCCGACAACAAGAATATTCCACGACCAAACGAATATTTCCCGACAACAATGAATATTTTATAACCACTTGCTCATTTTAAAATATTTGCACACTTCACCCATAACTTTTCATATTTATCAAATCAACACCTTACTATTTCGAAATAATATATAAAGAATATTAAATCTTTATTCATAAAAGTTGGGGTCTTACAAGATGGGTTCAAATAAGAATATATATATATATATATATATATATGTGTGTGTGATACGAGGTTTGTAGTATTACATAGGGTAATATGAGCTATGTAATAAGTGATTTTGTGTTTAATAAATATATATCATTACTATATATTTGTTATAAATTGTAGAGATGAATTAGTAAGAAGATGGATAAGATTTATCTATCGACATTAAATAATTTATAGAATTATTTTATCATAATAAGTTGGTGACATTAAATATCTTTGATGAATAATCATCATTTTTTTGAATATATATATTAGTAACTAGTATGATTATAATATAGGTTATTATTAGTGCTTAAGCTATCTATGGATGGATTGAGATAGTAAAGCATGAATTAATTAAGGGAATTAACTAATAAGTATAAATGTTGGTTAATTTAAATTGAAAGTTATATTATGGAATAATATAATTTGAACATTAAAACCTTTAATTAACTATGGTGATATAGCAAGGGATTTAAGACCACTTAAATAAATAGTGAGTTACTACATGTGTGGAGTATGTAATTATAGTAAGTGCCTTTATATATATTATTTGGCATGGTATTATATGAATGTGCGAACGACGTTAATAGAATACGTTGTTAAACCAATATATCTTAAAATAAATATTGATTAGAGAATTAATTAATATTGAGATATGGTTAAATGTATAGATTAAAGAAATTGTTTTGGGGACAATTTATAGAAAAGAAAAAGAAATGAATATTATATATTTCTAGTAAAGAATATTAAAATAATTTCTAATATTGAATTATTTTAATAAAAGGGGAATGTTATTTTAAATAATAATATTACCTTATATGTCTTGGTATAAGGTAATAGGTATGATTAATTAATATGGTAAATATATTAAAACATATTTGCTATATGTAATAAATTGATGGGAATAATTTATCATAATAAAAGATAAACTTATGATCTATTTTCTATATAAAAGGTGTACATGTGTCGTATATGTAATTATTTTAATAATACTTAGATATTATATTAAAATAATATCTTGAGAAAATGAGTAAGTCATTTTATTATGATTAATGCCTCTATTGGAGAAAATGTAATAAGAACATTTTATATCATGATATGACATAGTACATAATAGTAATTATATCTTATGTATTTCCAAGAGGGTTAAATCTATGAAAGAAAACTACGTTATTTTAATATATTAAATAACTTAAGTTGTTATTTGTCGTGGATTTTATGATTTAAATAATTAATAGAGTAAATCTTAATTATTCTAAGCATAAAAGTTATACTTATTATAAGTGTATAATTATTTAAGGTAGCTTGAAATTAGAGTGCATGTGTCACACAAACCTTATATTAAAAAAGAATATTAAAGTGTGGTGGAAGTAATGATAAGCTAAATATTGAGCTTGTGAGGTATGTCTAGTGTGGCAAAGTGGTGGGATAGACATTCATTAAATAATTTAATGAATGAATAATTAAAGGAATTAATTAGTATTATTATGTAAATTAATTCCTATGGGCAATGATCATATGTTATAACTACATCTATATGATATGAAGTATAACACTTCAAAGTAACTATATTATATAAGAACTATATAGTAAGATTGAAGGAATGATATAAGTTACATAAATAATGTTTATGTGACAAGATGTGATGAATGGATACATTAAGGTGTATGTATGGAATAATAAATTACACTAAATAAACAATTGTTATTTAATGATTATTTCAATAATTAAATATAATTGAAATAATAGAGTTGTAATAATATGGTCTGACAATACTCAATCTTACTATATTCGGTATTGTCAAATGTATATGGATTATATGATTGGGTGTATGTATGACCTTATCATATCATATGGTAATAACATTAAGTTATTAGATATGAGCTTGCAAGATAGCCCATGTGAGAGCAATGATGGTTAACCAAATGGCTAGGATACAATGAATAGTAGTAGTTGGTGGGAGTTAGCCACCAACTCTTCTTTGCCCCTTGTGTAATGACCATAGGAAGGTAATAGCTTGGCTATAATTAAAGGCCATGCATTGATGTGCAGAGTTTGTTAGTTCAAATGCTGATTTTTATATCATGATGAAGTTCAAGCTAGGGCCATGTGGGGGAAATGATGAGGAAGTACCATGAATAGTAGTAGTTGGTGGAGTTAGCCACCAACTCTTCTTTGACCCTTGGGTATTGTCCATAGGAGGGTAATAGATTGACTATAATTAGAGATCATGTAAATAAGAGATGTAGTGATATTACATCATGAGCGTATTATAAGATGTAATATTGAGAATAATATTATTGTAAACATGTGGTCCATTAATTTCTAACGTTCACATAATTATGTCTTGTATGACAGAAATAGTAGAGTTAAATCAATTGGAGGTTTAACTATAATTAATAAATGGTGAATTAATAAATAATTATTATTAATTATCATTATAATATTTTGGGTGTACATGAGGTGATGTGACTATATGTGTGGGTGAACATTATTAAGTACCTCATGAATATTATAATGAGTAAGCAATTGTTAATTGATGATTACTTCAATAATTTAATTAGAATAATAGAGTTGGGATAATACAATGTGATGATACCCGATAGAATTATAGTCGAAATTAAGGAAATGTACATAGATTATATGTTAATATATATATATATATATATATATATATATATATATATGTACCATACTTGATACATTGTATTATTAGTTGCTCATTTAAAATGATATTGTGACACCAATTAAATGTATAACCTAAGTATACATGAAATGAAATGTGTATATATTATATTTATAATACTACACTTGCTAGTTGTTAAATTGCTGAGTTTAGCATTGTCCCAATATGAGTGCCATCTTCATTTCTTATCACGTGAGCACCAAGAAGCTACTACTCTACTCTACTCTTTTCAATTTCATCAAAGTTTAGCTAATGATGATAAGGGTGTGGGATTTATGATGGAGCTCACCCACTACTCAACTACCATTCCTTAACCATTATACAATCTTGTTTTTTATTGGTTTGATTTGGGAGATAATCACATTGTATGGATAATCAATTGCCTATAAATATCAACTCTTCTCCTCTCATTTTCTTTTGCTGATAATTCATGTAAGACCCCAACTTTTATGAATAAAGGTTTAATTTTCTTTATATATTATTTCGAAATAGTAAGGTGTTGATTTGATAAATATGAAAGTTATGGGTGAAATGTGCAAATATTTTTAAAATGAGCAAGTGGTTATAAAATATTCTTGTTGTCGGGGAATATTCGTTTGGTCGTGGAATATTCTTGTTGTCGGGGAATATTCGTACGACGACGCAGCTATTTGTGGGCCCCACAACGGAATAACTGTCGGATATAGAAAGCGACAGAAATAACTTTTTTTACAAGATAACGGCGTAGTTGTTACCGTTAGTACTGTTGAAATACCCGGTGGTTAAAATACAGTACGCGGTGTTGCGCAGTAGCACACGGTATTGCACGGTATTTCGAATTATTGAGTCTTACGTGAGAAGGAACCTACTCAATTATTGTTACAGTATTTACTGTTCAATATTTTATATTATTGACTCAATAATTGCTACGTTGATATTTTATATTATTGACTCAATAATTGCTGCATTGATATTTTATTGACTCAATAATTGCTACGTTGCTATTTTTTATGATGGCTACAGTTGATATTTTGTAGTATTAATTCAATAATTGTCGTTGCACAGTATTTCACGTTATCAACTCAATAATTCATATTATTTGAATAATATTATTAGATAGCATTATTGACAATGTCTAAGGAAGTTCTGTCTAGGAGGGGTTATTTAATTGCGCGCCAGTAAGGAGAAGTCCTTATCGGAAGGCCCCCTCTGTCCTGGGAACGACCTGGTTGTTAATATTGTAGTTCTATAATATATTTGTGAATAATTAATTATTGATTTATATGATAAGGAAATATTTATTTTGGGGATATTAAAGAAGGAATTTGTGCTGATGTGTTTTTTATCAGTATTTTGGTGTGAAAAATCATCTGTTTATGGATTTCGGATAATTTATGTTTGGAATTTGGAAAAATTTCCTTCTATAAAGTTGTAGAGAATTAAGTTTCCTATGGAAAGGACATAGAATTTGTATTTTTCTGACAAAGGGGCTATTTATTATGAATTATTGAAGTTTCGGAAAATAAATATTTTTTTAATAAAATGGTGGGCCCCACTTTTGTTTCTTGGTTGAAAAATCCTGATTTCATAGCAGCCGGCGGCGGAAAATTTTTTTTAAAAATATATTATTTTATTATTTTAGTCTCCTTTGGCATCCTAAGCTTTTCCTATAAATAGGGTGCTTAGGTTATAATTGAAAATCATACCAGAATCATAAGTTTTCTCTCTCTATAATATCGAGCGTATTTTTGTGAGTATTTCTATACTTTGAGTATTAGTATTCAGCGTAAGTTTCCTTCAATATTATATCTGATATTCCAATCAGAGATACTGTTCTTTTGAGGTAAGGGATGTTATTTCTTTCGTAAATGATGTTATTCTTCTCAATATCATTATACAAAAATATTGTCATGGATTTTATGTTGAAATTCTTACTTTTTCCGTCGGGATTACTATTCACGTA
Organism: Panax stipuleanatus; assembly: GCA_020205555.1. NCBI lineage: Eukaryota > Viridiplantae > Streptophyta > Magnoliopsida > Apiales > Araliaceae > Panax > Panax stipuleanatus. The sequence goes on along the minus strand of CM035118.1, from coordinate 98,489,237 downwards.
TACGGCACTATTCACGTACGGCATAAGAAATTTATTTTTCTTCTATTTGTCCAAATTGTCTGTTAAGGTTACTATCTTTGATTGTATCCAAGGTTTTGGGCTTTATTCTTGAATTTTGCTCCACAAAGTATTATTATGGATTATTCTTGAATTTGGATAAACTAAATGACGAATCCCTAATCTTTGTCTTTTATCTCACTGGATTCGTTCTTTAAAATATTTTTCATCATCCTCAGTCCTAAAAGGTGATGTAACTGAATATCTTTGGCCTGTAGAGCAAAGATGAATGATTACCTGATGAATATCTTTGGCCTGTAGTGCAAAGATGACAGGTGTTGAGATGAACATGACCACTGATGATACAAATAAATATCTTTGGCCTGTAGTGCAAAGATGAATATTTGATGAGATGGATATTGATTGATGTTACAGGGATAAAATATTGATGATGAACGGTTATTTTCGCTGCGAATATTGATCTAAAACATGTTGTCAATAATATTTTATCTGAACTGTTGAAGGCTAACGATAATTTATTTTCCATTATCTTAGTCATAATATTCTTTACTGAGCTAGTTGAGCTCACCCTTTTCATCTGTTGTCCTCTTCAGGAAATGAGAATGTTGCGGGGACTAGTCGGGGGACAGAGTGATGGTCCGAGTTAGAGCAGTAGTAGTCCTCACTATTTCTGATAAATAGTGTGATAATAATTGTAATGAGGACTTAGTTTGAATCTTAATATTTTCTACATATTTGTATTGACACTCACAGTTGTGTGGTCGTATTTTGCACGACCGTATGATATAAAGTTTGTATTTGAATTCTGTACCATGTATTTGGCGACTCAGAATGGGTTGGGTTGAATGGACCTATTCTGGGGGCGTCACAGTTGGTATCAGAGCTTAGGGATATGATCTCTGACGGAGATCGGGGAATAGAACTAGGAGGGGAGAGACGAATAAATCCTTCGCTAGTGTGTCCTACCTAAGCTTATGTGGTATTTAATTGGTCAGTCGGAGCATAGGGTTAATATGTGATATGTTGACTTGTTTAATTAACCCTTGTTTTATGGCAGTATTTGAGAATGGCAGCTGAGAATGTTAACAACGAAGTGAATGAGACCGTGGAGACACCTTTAATCGTTAACCAGGAGAACGTGCAACAAGAAGGCAATGTTCATCCTGAAAATAACGCTGGTCAGACGATAAACGATGAGATGTTTAGAAGTTTTTTGCAGTTAATGCAAAATCAGACGAGGGAGACTCGTGTGCAACATACAGGTGGAGATAATAACAACACGCGAGCTGTCACTGCCAAGCAGTTCAAAGAATTGGGACCACCAGAGTTTCTGGGAAAGCCAGATCCGATCAAGGTGGAGACATTGATTAAACAAATTACCAAGATATTTGATGTCTTGGGATGTACAGAGGAACAGAAGGTTCCATTCGCCACGTTTATGTTCGGTGGAGAGGCAGATTACTGGTGGGAATCCGTGAAACGTACCCAGCCTGCCGCACTCCAGATGTCTTGGGAAGCGTTCTAGAAACTGTTTAATGACAAGTACTTTCCTGAAAGTATTCATCATATGAAGGAAGTAGAGTTTATCAGACTCGAGCAAAACAACATGACGGTATCCCAGTACGAGGCTAAGTTCGCGGAGCTGTCCAGGTTTGCACCTCATTTGGTGGAGAATGAGGAACGTATGACGCGGATGTTTCTAAGAGGTTTGAAACCCGAAATACGTCAATACCTCATTTCTCATAAATTTTCTCTATATTCAGATGTAGTGAACAGGGCCCAGTTGTCAGAACGAGATAATGATTATGTTCAACCGAGGGACCATAACCAAGGTCGTACCGGTGGCAGCAGTCATCGGAGCAATGACAACCAGCGAGGAGGAAAGTATGACAGAAGCGGTAACCACTCCGGTGGTTATCGTGGCCATGATAGTAGAAGAAGCGAATCGGGAGGAGATTTCAAAAAGAGAAGGTATAACAATGAGAACGCGAAGATGTCAACATCAGCACCAGCATCAACTGTTTCGAGGGGAGGAGAACGACCACAGGTCGTATGCTATAAATGCGGGAAAGAGGGACATATTAGCCCAAACTTCCCACAACAATTCAAAGGATGCTATAACTGTGAAAAAGAAGGACATATAGCTCGAGATTGTCCTGTTGCGAAACCAAATTCAGCGGGGGTGGTGATTCCAAAGGCGGTTGCAGACAAGTCAAAGTCGGTGATTCCTGGAAGAGCGTTTGTCGTGACAGCCCAAAACGCGAGGAATCCACACGAGGTGATTACGGGTAAGCTGATCATAAACTCTTGCGAAGTTTACACCTTGTTAGATACCGGTGCTACCCATTCCTTTATTTCACCTGCTTGTGCTCAACGTTTGAACTTGACTTCTGATAAATTAGACTTTGACTTATCTGTTGAAACTCCGTTCGGAGAAACCTTTGTTACATCTACAGTTTATAAATCTTGCTTGATTCAGATTGGTACCCTTACCTTACCTGTTGATCTTATATCTTTGAAAATACTTGCATTTGACGTGATTTTAGGAATTTACTGGTTAACCACTTACCATGCCAAAATTGATTGTTTTCGTAAGGTTGTTAGTTTTCATATTCCTAATCAACCTGTTGTGCGAATCCAAATCACCAAACCACTAAAATCAGTCAATATCATTTCAAGTCATAAAGCTATTCGTTTATTGAAAAACGGATGTCAAGCTTTCTTAGCTCATGTCACTGATCTAAATCAGAATACGTCAGATTTGAATGATATTTCCGTTATTAATGAGTTTCCTGATGTATTTCCCGAAGAACTTCCGGTCTACCCCCAGAACGTGAAGTTGAATTCTTTATTGACCTTGAGCCCGGTACAAAGCCTATTTCTAAAACCCCATATCGAATGGCTCCTATTGAACTTCAGGAGTTAAAGATTCAATTACAAGAATTGTTGGACATCGGTTTTATTCGTCTTAGTACGTCTCCTTGGGATGCTCCTGTTTTATTCGTAAAGAAGAAAGACGGGAGTATGCGACTTTGCATTGACTATCGGGAGTTGAACCATGTCACCATCAAGAATAGGTATCCGTTACCTCGTATTAATGACCTGTTCGACCAGTTGCAAGGAGCGCAATTCTTTTCAAAGATCGATCTTCGTTCTGGATATCATCAGTTGAAGATTAAAACTGAGGATATTCCAAAGACTGCTTTTAGAACACGGTACGGGCATTATGAGTTCTTAGTCATGTCTTTTGGATTGACTAATGCTCCTGCTGCTTTCATGGATATGATGAACCGTGTATTTAAGGAGTATTTAGATCAATTCGTTGTTGTCTTTATTGATGACATTCTCATCTATTCTAAAAGCCGTGAAGATCATGAACACCATTTGAAGTTGGTACTTCAAAAGCTTCGTGAGAACAAGCTATATGCCAAGCTGAAGAAATGCGAGTTTTGGCTTGAGGAAGTAGCATTCCTTGGGCACGTGGTATCGAAACGTGGAGTATCTGTGGACCCGGCGAAGATTGAAGCAATACAAAGCTGGGAGGAACCTAAGTCGGTGACCGAAGTACGAAGCTTTCTGGGCTTAGCTGGTTATTATCGGAGGTTCGTAGAGGGATTTTCTCGAATCGCTACTCCATTAACTCAGTTGACTCGAAAAGATACAAAATTCGTTTGGAGCGAGGAATGCGAGAAGAGCTTCCAAGAGCTCAAGAGGAGACTTATCTCGGCACCTGTTCTGACAATACCATCTGGTTCGGATGGATTTATTATTTACAGCGATGCTTCGGGCAAAGGGTTAGGATGTGTTCTCATGCAACATGGGAAAGTCATAGCCTATGCCTCGCGACAACTCAAAGAATATGAGAGGAATTATCCTACTCATGATCTAGAGTTGGCAGCAGTCGTTTTCGCGTTGAAGATCTGGAGACATTACTTGTACGGAGAGAAAGTGGAGATTTATACGGATCATAAGAGCCTTAAATATTTCTTCACTCAGAAGGAACTCAACATGCGGCAACGACGTTGGCTTGAGCTATTGAAAGATTACGATCATACTATCCAATACCATCCTGGAAAAGCGAACGTGGTAGCTGACGCGTTGAGTAGAAGATCATATGTGGGAACGAGTGCGATAATGTCAAGTATACGCGTAGAACCAGCTTTGATTGATAAAGTTAAAGCTGCTCAAGCTACAGATGCGAAGATGATGAAGATGAAGAAGAAGGTGCAAGAAGGTGCCATTCCAGAAGCAAGAATCGATGAAGATGGAATACTTCGAGTCAACTCCAGACTTTGTGTTCTAGACTTCAAAGGGAGTTGGGATAAGTACTTACCATTGGTGGAATTCTCCTACAACAACAGTTATCAGGCAAGTATAGGCGTAGCTCCATTCGAGGCATTGTATGGGAGAAAGTGTCGCTCTCCAGTATGTTGGAACGAGGTGGGTGAAACAACATTGTTGGAACCGGAGTTAGTACGTATGACTACGGAAAAGATCCAAATAATCCGACAACGTATACAAACAGCACAAGATCGACAAAAGAGTTATGCGGATCTTCATCGAAAGGACGTGGAATTTAACGTTGGGGACCATGTATTGTTACGTATTGTTCCGTGGAAAGGAGTTACTAGGTTTGGGAAGAGAGGAAAGCTTAACCCACGATTCATTGGTCCATTTGAGATTCTTGACCGAATAGGAAATGTGGCTTATAGACTCGCTTTACCTCCAAGCATGTCTCGTGTTCATAACGTGTTTCACATATCCATGTTACGTAAATATGTGAAGGATCCAAACCGCATTATTGAGTTAGAATCAGACGAGATAGCAGAAGATTTAACGTACGAGGAGGTACCTGTCAAGATCTTGGATAGGAAGGAGCATGTCCTACGCTCGAAAATTATACCTCAAGTTAAAGTTTTATGGAGAAACCAGCTATTGAGGAAATGACCTGGGAGTTGGAATCAGAAATGAAAGCGAGGTATCCTCACCTTTTCGACATACCAGGTACGTACGTCAATTTCGAGGCCGAAATTTCATAAGGAGGGGAGGTTGTAAGACCCCAACTTTTATGAATAAAGGTTTAATTTTCTTTATATATTATTTCGAAATAGTAAGGTGTTGATTTGATAAATATGAAAGTTATGGGTGAAATGTGCAAATATTTTTAAAATGAGCAAGTGATTATAAAATATTCTTGTTGTCGGGGAATATTCGTTTGGTCGTGGAATATTCTTGTTGTCGGGGAATATTCGTACGACGGCGCAGCTATTTGTGGGCCCCACAACGGAATAACTGTCGGATATAGAAAGCGACAGAAATAACTTTTTTTACAAGATAACGGCGTAGTTGTTACCGTTAGTACTGTTGAAATACCCGGTGGTTAAAATACAGTACGCGGTGTTGGGCAGTAGCACACGGTATTGCATGGTATTTCGAATTATTGAGTCTTACGTGAGAAGGAACCTACTCAATTATTGTTACAGTATTTACTGTTCAATATTTTATATTATTGACTCAATAATTGCTACGTTGATATTTTATATTATTGACTCAATAATTGCTGCATTGATATTTTATTGACTCAATAATTGCTACGTTGCTATTTTTTATGATGGCTACAGTTGATATTTTGTAGTATTGATTCAATAATTGTCGTTGCACAGTATTTCACGTTATCAACTCAATAATTCATATTATTTGAATAATATTATTAGATAGAATTATTGACAATGTTTAAGGAAGTTCTGTCTAGGAGGGGTTATTTAATTGCGCGCCAGTAAAGAGAAGTCCTTATCGGAAGGCCCCCTCTGTCCTGGGAACGACCTGGTTGTTAATATTGTAGTTCTATAATATTATTTGTGAATAATTAATTATTGATTTATATGATAAGGAAATATTTATTTTGGGTATATTAAAGAAGAAATTTGTGCTGATGTGTTTTTTATCAGTATTTTGGTGTGAAAAATCATCTGTTTATGGATTTCGGATAATTTATGTTTAGAATTTGGAAAAATTTCCTTCTATAAAGTTGTAGAGAATTAAGTTTCCTATGGAAAGGACATAGAATTTGTATTTTTCTGACAAAGGGGCTATTTATTATGAATTATTGAAGTTTCGGAAAATAAATATTTTTTTAATAAAATGGTGGGCCCCACTTTTGTTTCTTGGTTGAAAAATCCTGATTTCATAGCAGCCGGCGGCGGAAATTTTTTTTTAAAAATATATTATTTTATTATTTTAGTCTCCTTTGGCATCCTAAGCTTTTCCTATAAATAGGGTGCTTAGGTTATAATTGAAAATCATACCAGAATCATAAGTTTTCTCTCTCTATAATATCGAGCGTATTTTTGTGAGTATTTCTATACTTTGAGTATTAGTATTCAGCGTAAGTTTCCTTCAATATTATATCTGATATTCCAATCAGAGATACTGTTCTTTTGAGGTAAGGGATGTTATTTCTTTCGTAAATGATGTTATTCTTCTCAATATCATTATACAAAAATATTGTCATGGATTTTATGTTGAAATTCTTACTTTTTCCGTCGGGATTACTATTCACGTATACGGCACTATTCACGGGAAAATTTATTTTTCTTCTATTTGTCCAAATTGTCTGTTAAGGTTACTATCTTTGATTGTATCCAAGTTTTGGGCTTTATTCTTGAATTTTGCTCCACAAAGTATTATTATGGATTATTCTTGAATTTGGATAAACTAAATGACGAATCCCTAATCTTTGTCTTTTATCTCACTGGATTCGTTCTTTAAAATATTTTTCATCATCCTCAGTCCTAAAAGGTGATGTAACTAAATATCTTTGGCCTGTAGAGCAAAGATGAATGATTACCTGATGAATATCTTTGGCCTGTAGTGCAAAGATGACAGGTGTTGAGATGAACATGACCACTGATGATACAAATGAATATTTTTGGCCTGTAGTGCAAAGATGAATATTTGATGAGATGGATATTGATTGATGTTACAGGGATAAAATATTGATGATGAACGGTTATTTCCGCTGCGAATATTGATCTAAAACATGTTGTCAATAATATTTTATCTGAACTGTTGAAGGCTAACGATAATTTATTTTCCATTATCTTAGTCATAATATTCTTTACTGAGCTAGTTGAGCTCACCCTTTTCATCTGTTGTCCTCTTCAGGAAATGAGAATGTTGCGGGGACTAGTCGGGGGACAGAGTGATGGTCCGAGTTAGAGCAGTAGTAGTCCTCACTATTTCTGATAAATAGTGTGATAATAATTGTAATGAGGACTTAGTTTGAATCTTAATATTTTCTACATATTTGTATTGACACTCACAGTTGTGTGGTCGTATTTTGCACGACCGTATGATATAAAGTTTGTATTTGAATTATGTACCATGTATTTGGCGACTCAGAATGGGTTGGGTTGAATGGACCTATTCTGGGGGCGTCACAATTCAAAGTATAATCAAGTGAGTAAGTTTATTGAGAGAGTTATCAGTATAGGAGAGGATTGATATAGCAGCAAACAACCTCGCAAAGGTATAACTTCTTATATCTCCTATTCATATCCTTCAATGTCAATTCTTGATTTTGTCAATTTGAGTGTTAATTGAATTGTAGAATATGTTTGTTAAATGATATATAACATTATAAACACGTTCGAGTTACAATATAGTATGTTAGAATTGAATTCATGGAGAAATTGTTGAGTTGGGTTTGTAACTGCCAAAGCAGAAACTGCTTCTGGTCTGGCCGAGCCCCGGCGCAGCTGCGCCAGCTTTGTGCTGGGACGCAGCGCAGCTGCGCCAGGCCCTAGTTGTTGAATTATGTTTTCTGTTAAGTTGCTGTTATGTGCTAACATGTGGTATCTCATTAGGCAAGCATGTGAACTAGATTAACATGTATATATGAGTTTCTTGGCGTAGCATGATGCGTGTATAACCATGTTAGTATATATTATGGATGGAAGATTTATAGTTACAAAATGAACTTAGAATTGTTAAAGGGAACTTTGACATATACGTAACATGTGTATATTCTGACTTTGTGAGCATGATTGTATGGTCTAAATAGGCATGAAATGCAAGTCCAAAGTGTTGAGCACACACTAGCATACATGATCGAAGGTTAAGATGTTTCAAAAGATAAACTTAGACGTTTTGGGAGCTAAAGTGCATGAACATAGTAGCCTTGCATGTCTAGCTTAAGCATGACAATGATTTTGAAAGGTAAAACTTGGAAAGTTGAAAAGTAAGATGATTGAACATTGAGTTGTTTGCACTCTGACTTTATGAACAAGCATGATAGGACTTGTGACGCCCCCAAATTCGGGACCGCCACTTGGTCACTCGAATTCGGTTCGTCACATTCTCACAATAATATATAACAATAATAATACGACTATTTGTCGCATTGCATAGCGGAAATATAATACACAACTACTACCGAATAGATTATATTTAAATAATATAATTTATTCAAGTCCCAAGGTTTTGTCACTTAAACAGTGATTACATAGCTTAGACATATCTTAAGCATAAATAACTTTAACTAGTACATAATATCATAAGTTCTTTATTACAATCATAAGTCCTACATAATTAAAGATACTCAGTAGCCTTTCTCTTGCCCTTATCTGTGCCCGAAGGTCCACACTGCTCTGCCTTAACTGAAATATTTTAGGGAAAACAAGAATGAGCACAAATTGCCCAGCAAGTAATATACAATAAGGGTGAGTAATAAAATTCTCAATTCTCGAAAGGGTATAGCAAGGTTTGATAGTTCAAGGATAACAAGAATATCAACAGTTCTCAACAACAATTGCTAAGGACAGAATAATTTCAATGTGATTCAATAATAAATTAATTCAAGATTTCAAGATAACTGAATACTGAGTAGTCACTAAGGACTATGAACTTCTACTAGAATTAACAGTATTAAACTGATAACCCAAATCAAAAATAATTACAACAGGTGATCTGCCTAAAGTACCCTACGTTATGCATAACAATCAATCGTACTCAAGTGTGCACGTCGGTTCTCCGACAATTATATATTCCCTTCAAAGAAGGTTGTTCTTCTCAGTCGAAGACAAGATCCCGCACCAATCAATTGGTTTGGGTCGCTTTTCAACAATATAAGTCTAGCCGAATTAAATGGCATAGATCACAACAATTATAAGTTCAATCTCAAGGTTTAAAGTTCGTAGAATATAAATCGAGTTTTATCTCATATATGATTCATAATATTTGAATTCCAATCTCAATAGTTTACTTGTACGACAATAATAGCACAAGCTAAATGCATGTCCAATAAAGAGTAGAGTTAGGAACTTGCTTACAACGTTCCTCGAAACAAAACAAACACAAAGATAGGATACTCGCACTATAAATGAGTGTAAGTAAGGAAACTTGCCTTTAGCGTAGTTTATCCACGAAAAGCAAATCAACACTTTTGAATTCATATCGTAATATAGTTACGTATATATATGATATTCATTAGTCATATAATTTAATGTCACATCTTATCTTTGGATATACGATCAACACACAAGCTAAGTCTTAGCCTAGCTACACAGTTATATATTAATATAACTTCTATTCTTAAAGTTTCTCTTTTTGAGTTTAAACTTATTCTCATATCATTAATATCGCATAAGAATCACAACAATTAGCAACATACTCTATTTAGCAAGTTATAGCATTATAGCATGTCAACCATCAAAATTGGATTCAAGTATCAACGTATGATATCACATAGCATATATATACATGTTAAAGAGTCTTTCCATATTTGTTCAACCTTTCCAAGTTCAATCATACATGCTATCATGATTTCTAACGACTTAGGGTCAAGCAACGCCATGAGTTCCCGTAAGTTATCATGCTTGTCATGTAAACATATAAAGTGATCACATTTTAGACATGCTTGCAAGTTTGTACTTCATATACACATGTCTAGTATTGCTACTTAGCTTAATTCATGCTTTACTTGGGTTTACTTAACTATCAAGGCACCTAACATGGTATGTACACATGTATATATGTATGACACATTAGTGAGGTTCGAAGGCACTATCAAACATGTCCACGATTTTTAGAATCTAGGCTTCGATATAACATGTCAAGATTTACGTTTCAAACTTACACTTTCATTTAGTAAAGTTCACAAATGAAGTCCACATACTCATATCATACTATAAAATATATATAAGTAAGTCAACATGTCTTTTATGCATTCTCAACCCATATTAATATGCTTGTACGGTCAGAACATCAATATGAATATAATTTATCAAAGTTTGTTCTCAAAATCTATGCTTTCGTTAGAAATGTTCAATAATGGAGGTTCGTATGTCCATATCACATTATGAAGCATATACACACAAGTCGACATGCTTTTTATGCCTTTCCAAGTCGTACTAACATGTCTCAAAGGTCAGAACATTGTCATGGTACTTATGTATCAAAATCCCTTTTTAAAACTTCTAAGTTACTTTGAAGAAAATAAGTCTTTTTGTCAAAATGTATACCATCTTGGTTTAAAACATGTTTACATTGCCTTAGTATATTCATATGTATGTATTCATCATGCTTGCATGCTCATTTAGGTTATAACATTAAACCAACACATAGCAGTTTTGAAGCAGATTGCAAAAATTGCAGCAGGCTGCTGGCGCAGCTGCGACGGCGGCGGCCAGCGGCAGACAGTTCCAGAAATCGGCAACTTCAAAACTCAAACACAAAAATTTCTTAAGAAATTGATTCAAAATATGCCACAATGCATACTAAGCATGTATTTAAGTTCATATAACCACTAACCAAGCAATTCATACTTTAATTGCAATCTAATTCATCATAGTCAAAAATTTGGATTTTGACAGAGAATAAAAATGAGAACAAGAATGAAGAACAAGAAGAGGAAGTATACCTCCTTCAGCTTGAATTGGACTCCTCACACACTGAGTATGCTTCTACAATTGCTCAGCAACTTAGAACTCTCAAACTTAGAATTATCAGACAATTACAAGCAACACAAAAACTGAAAATGGAGCTTCTATTTATAAAGGAAACTTGGACTGGACATTGGCATTGTACTGAGGTTGAAGTCTATGGTAAAATGGAAGAAAACATTGGTTAATTGGGAGTGGTTTAACAACCCACCACCAGCCATCTCCATAGCCATTGGCTTTGCAATCATTACCTATGCTTAGCCACTGATATAAACTTGGACGTTACGTGATTTAGCCTTAGGCTACTGTTCATGTACTATGATGTAACTGATGAGTTTAAATCTTCCAGCAACATGCTTAATTAGTTCAATGTAGTTCTTCTTTTTTTTTTGTTCTCCTTTTGGTTCCCACATGTAATTCCAATGCATAACATTACTATAAATAGAAGGTTTAGGGATTATATATGTACTCTTATCATTTAACCCATGTACATTGGTTTCACATTGTTTAATAATTAATGAAGATAACATAAGATAGTTAAGTATTATTAAATTATCTACCATATATTCATGATGTCTCACTTTAATGTATATTCACATTGTCACATAGGCATTTCATGTAGCTCACATAGTTTAATTAATTTTGGTCCCTATATATAGTATAGTCACATAAATGTTGCACCACACTATATAATATAGTTACATCCCACATACTTTATATGTTTATTTATTGCACACTTGCACATAACAATCAATATAATCTCCTTATATTAATCACTCGCTTATTTGTTTTATCATTCCTAATGTCAAATGAATAAATAAATTATTCGTCTCATCGATTAATTAATATTAATTAACCCATTCCTCGTCAATTAATGAAATTATTAGTAACACTTAATTAATAATCATAGAATTAATTATCACATTAACAAATATAAATCTCAATATATATATTTATAAACAAGTGGTTTATTATTATTATATTTCTTACACTAATAATAATCACATATTATTAATTAATCACCATTCGTATTTAATAACAATTAATTAATATTCTACGATAACAATTAACAATTAATATAGATTAATTGTTCACTTAATAAACCCTTCGTTATTTAATATCATTATTAATATATCCCATCACTGTGCCACACAAGGCTCTCAACGAGTGTATCGCAAACTCCGTAAATTTCTCAATTATTATAAATATTAAATTTAATATAATTGAGTTAACTCACCTCTTAACACAAAATCATTCATATACGAATAAATATTCATTTCCATTAATATATTCATTTAATAATATATGAAAATTCTCGGGTATTACAAGACTTATATGCCTCTAGTCGTGATTGGTATGTGCACCTCGCTAGTTAGACGTGATATGCACTACGCGAGCATGTTTTAAAGATGTACTACACTAGCTATATGTAAATAGATTAGTTGTGCGTGGGCATGTGTATATGAAGGATGATAGTAAGTATGTATGATTAAGGTATACCCATACGTACATAGTTATTCTAAGAATACGATGAGAAAGTAAAACGAAAGTTCTAAGAACCAACTTAGACAACAATGTATCAATTGTTATTATGTTGAGATGTATGGATGCGTATACTGATAAGTATGAATCCATAATTGTATAATTGTGTAGGATTACACGAAGTGCAGATATCTATAAGCAGTTAAGTCGTAGTTGTTAAACTACGAACCAGGCAAGTCTTTCAGTTTCTATTTGTTATATGAATTCGATAAGTGTTAATTGAATTATATTATTCTATGAGAATGTTGATATGAAATGCATATGGAATATGTATGATATTTGAAAGTTGATCTTTGATGATATATTTATGAAGTTAATCTTTATGCCTGTTATGTGAAAAGTAATATGCGTAGTATATTTAAATGATTATGAATGCATGAAATGAGCATGATATTATATGCTATGTGATGTATGAAAACTGTTAGAATTGCTGAGCTGTCAAGCTCACTCTTTCAAATAACCATTTTTGCAGGTTAAGGACTCACGATTAAAGTATTATGCCACTTGATTGATAAAGTTCCATAGTTTCGTAAGGAGATCAACGTAGTTATCTAATGATACGATCTTAAACAATGTTTAAGTTTTATACGATGTACTTGATAGTTGCTTATGATGTATAACACTTGTTATGTTGTAAAGTTGTACTATGTGATACATAGAAGACTTCGTATTAAGATGTAAAAGTTTATACAGTAACTCAAATAGAATGAATCATATCATATAGTTGATTCAAGGATTTGTAATCGATTCAAGTTATGAAAATCAATAAAAGATTTTATTCAAAGAAGATTTAAAATGTTTAAGTTATTTCGCATTTTTATAATATCGAATATGATATAAAACAGGAACGATAAATGACCAAGATTGTAACTTATAAAAGTTTGAGGTCATTATACGAGATCCTGATAATGAAATGAATTTATATTCTAATTTGTAATAAAGCGAAGGTATATTCATTAAGTTATGAATAAAAGATGTAATAGTTTGACGATAGTAGTATCGTGACTGTTGGGTTTGTACGAAATCGTGACGCAATCAAATTGCAAAAATTAGCGGAAGCATGGTATATCAGAGTTTAAAAAAATTTCTACAAAACCATTACCCGGATCATCCTTTATGCAAATTATTAATTTAAAATGATAAATAAGAAGTTATGGAATCATACCCTTGTAGAACGAAGCTTCCACAGGTACTAGTTCAACTCCTTGTTCTTCGTGATCTCCTTGAATTTCCGGATTAGATTCCTTCCTTTGATCAACGTTAGCCACCCAAGTGTTTGGCCTCTAGAGGTGATCCACCAAGGAAGATGAATTATCAAGAAGGAGGGTGATTGGCTTAGTTTTCTATCCACTATAGAAAAGGAGTACTCTCCAACAATTGAAATTGCATTAAGTAATATCTATTATAAGAATCATCTTATATAGATATTGGTCAACCCTTCTAATCCTATTAGACATGGGATTTCTTTTAATTAATTAAACTCCTTTAATTAATTTAGGCTTCCCACCACATGGAAAATAATTAATTAAATTCATTTAATTAATTTGTCTCCTAATCTTATTAGGAATCATTGAGAGTACTAATATTAAATTAATTACTAAACTCCTTTAGAAATTAAAATAATAATAATTATAATAATATTAATAAGACTCCTCTTATTAATTTATATTTAATATTTCTAAAATATTAAATAATAAATATTAAGCTATTTAATTTATTCTATCACCATAGATTAAATTAATTTCACTTAATGCATTATTACGATTATGCCATTACCTTCTTAAATAATTATTCTTCCTTTTATGGTGTGACCCTTTAGGTTCTCCATATTAAACCGGTTGTGAATAAATCAATTAGAACAATTCTAATCTTATTTAAATAAATAAATTAAACTAATAATCTATTTAAATAAATAATATTTATTCTACAATAGGGATAAGCCTCCCTAGCGATCAACGACTTTCCAGATAATATAGATTTCAACATTAATCATAAAAGAACCTGTGAGTAAATAGTTACCATACAATTCAATCCTTCCACCATACAATGTCCCAATTAAATATAAGACATGAATTTACTGTCAAGTCTTATTTTATTTAATTATATGTATTTCGATTAGAAAATGCACAACTCCAAATAATGTAAATTAGAAACTCCTTTCTAATTTCATTTTACCTTGGCCAAGGATTCCTGGGTTGTCATTTAACGAATCACATAGGACATATCTCCTCCTTTACTAGAGGTGGTAGATTCTTTATTGATCATTCATTGTCTCCATATGTAACTCATTATACCCAAGCATACCCTTTTATATACCCTAAAGGGCTTTAAGGAATAAGTCAAAGTATAATTCATTACATACAAGATACTATGATGATCTCAAGTCCAAGGATCACTTGTACTACTATCACATTAGGAATTCCTATTGACAGGCGAGTAAAACTCCATTAGGTATTCCATAGCGAGTCACGTTCAGTGAACTTATTCTCCAATAAGCACCTACATACTTGCTTTAGTGTCTCCACACAAATGATTATGAGATCAATCATCCTCATCTAATGAGCAAGCAACATATGTACTAATCTATCTGGATTTACTAATCCCCTTTTTAGTAATCCCATGATTAGGAACTATTTTAGTTTTAGAGCTTTCTAAGAATTTAGATCTCATTGGCATGATCATCATCATGATTCTAAAAGCATTGCTTAAAACTATGGGTTATTTACATATTATAAAAACAGCACCATGTAGATAATTAAATGCCTTTAATAAATGAATATTTTTATTAATAAATAAATAAGATTGCCTCCAAAGTATATGCTTTATCATCATACATGATTGGCTTGTATGCATACTACTTTCAATCTCCCACTTGCACTAAAGTCAATCGCCATGGTATCTCATACCCAACTTCTCTAAGTGACGATCAAACTGCTGTTGTGTTAAAGCTTTAGTTAATGGATCTGCAATGTTGTCTTGAGAGTCTACACTCTCCTCTTTCAATGATTTCTTTAATCAAAGTGCCGCAACACATGTTTAGATTCAAGATGAGACTTAGGACCTATTCCTAGTTCTGTAATGAACTTTTCATCTAAAACATCAACTTGCAGCTTCACTTACAGTTATATACTTTGTCTTTGTCACTAAACCAACAACCTTTTGTTGTTTGGAACCTTTTCAATTCACTGCACCATCTTTCAAGGTAAACACATACCCTGAAACAGATTTACTGTCATCTTGGTCTGTTTGAAAACTTGAGTCTGTGAATCCCTTGAGTTTTAATTCAGACCCACCGTAGACAAGAAAAATATCTTTAGTCCTTCTCAAGTACTTTAGGATATTCTTCACTGCCTTCCAGTGCTCTTCTCCAGGGTTTGACTGGTATCTGCTCATTACACTAAGTGCATGAGCAACATCCGGTCTAGTACATATCATACCGTACATGATAGATCCTATTGCAGAAGCATAAGGGATCTTACTCATACGGTCTCTCTCCTCAGGTGTCTTTGGGGCCTGTTTCTTGGAGAGATGTATTCCATGGCTCATCGGCATGAGACCTCTTTTGGAATCTTCCATGCTAAACCTCTTTAGCATTGCATCAATGTACGTTCCTTGGGATAAACCAAGCATCCTTTTAGATCTATCTCTATAGATCTTTATCCCCAAAATATAGGATGCTTCTCCCAAGTCCTTCATGGAGAAGTGTTTAGATAACCAGATTTTAATCGATTGTAGCATAGGAATGTCATTCCCTATCAGTAATATATCATCAACATATAATACAAGGAATGAAACTGCGCTCCCACTAACCTTCTTGTTCACACATGGTTCATCGTCGTTTTTGACAAAATCAAACTCTTTGATTGTCTCATCAAAACGAATGTTCCATCTACGAGAAACTTGCTTCAATCCATAAATGGATCGTTGCAGCTTACAGACTTGATTTGTTCCAACCTTTGAAACAAATCCCTCTAGCTGTGTCATATACACATCCTCCTCAAGTTTCCCATTGAGGAAGGCCGTTTTCACGTCCATCTGCCAGATCTCATAGTCGTTATAAGCTGCAATCGCAAGCAAAATCCGAATGGACTTGAGCATAGCTACTGGTGAGAAGGTTTCATCATAGTCAACTCCTTGTCTTTGTTTGAAACCTTTTGCAACCAGTCGGGCCTTATAGGTCTCTACCTTGCCGTCCGCTCCAGTCTTTCTTTTAAAGACCCATTTACACCCAATAGGCTTAATGCCTTCAGGTGGTGAAATCAAAGTCCATACTTTGTTTTCATACATGGAGTCCATTTCGAATTTCATAGCTTCAAGCCATTTTTCTGAGTCTTTATTACTCATAGCCTGTTCGTAATTCAATGGATCATCATCATTCATGATGTGTACCTCATCGTCATCCTCTATAACGAATCTATATCTCTCAGGTATCTTCGGTACTCTTCCAGATTTAAGAACAGGGTGTGGTATAGTAGGTTCTTCTACTTTGTCAGGTACCTGACTTTGATCCGTGGTAATTTGTGGGTCTTGAACTTCTTCAAGATATATCTTACTCCCACTGACCCCTTCTTGGATAAAATCCTTTTCCAAGAAGGCAGTATGTTTCGCAACGAACACCTTTTGATCAGTTGGATGATAGAAATAATACCCTAAAGTTTCTTTAGGGTATCCCACAAATCTACACTTATCGGATTTAGTCTGTAGCTTATCGTTTTCAAACTTTTTGACATAAGCTGGACAACCCCAAGTCTTAACATGCTTAAGATTTGGTTTCCTCCCCTTCCATATCTCATATGGAGTCTTTGGGGCGGATTTGGTAGGTACCTTGTTAAGTAGGTATGCAGCCGTTTCTAGGGCATATCCCCATAAGGAAATTGGAAGGTCGGTAAAACTCATCATAGATCGAACCATGTCCAACAGTGTTCGATTTCTCCTTTCAGATACTCCATTTAACTGTGGTGTACCTGGAGGAGTCCATTGTGAGATTATACCATTTTCTTTGAGACAATTGACAAAACTCACCGCTTAAGTATTCTCCACCTCGATCTGATCGAAGTATCTTTATATTCTTGCCCGTTTGTTTCTCTACTTCACTTCTGAACTCTTTGAACTTTTCAAATGATTCTGACTTGTATTTCATTAAATACACATATCCAAATCTTGAGTGATCATCAGTGAAAGTAATAAAATAAGAATACCCACCCCGTGCACTTGTTGTCATAGGTCCACAAACGTCTGTGTGAATCAATGCCAACAACTCTGTAACTCTTTCTCCTTTTCTACTAAAAGGAGATTTAGTCATTTTACCCATGAGACAAGATTCATAAGTTGGATATGATTCATAATCAGATAACTCAAGGAGCCCATCTTTATGCAACTTGGATAATCTTGTTTCATTGATATGACCGAGTCTACAGTGCCACATGTAGGTATAATTAATATCATCTCTTTTCCTTTTCTTAGTTTGTTCAATTTGAAAAATATTTTCTTGTAAGTCAAGTGTATAAAGTCCATTTCGCAAATTTCCAACAACATATAAAACATCGTCTTTATAAATAGAACAACTATTGTTATTTATAACAACGTTAAATCCTTCAATATCCAATACAGAAATTGAAATAATGTTTTTAATAATATTCGGAACATAATAACAATTATTAAGATAAATGGACTTGCCCGAAGGCATTGCTAAATAATAAGTTCCTACAGCTAATGCAGCAACCTTTGCTCCATTCCCCACTCGTAGGATCATCTCATCATTGTTCAGCTTTCTACTTCTGACCAGTCCCTTCACATTATTACATATGTGAGAACCACAGCCGGTATCCAATACCCAAGTAGAATTTTAACTTTCTGAAAAATTAATTTCAATCATGAACAAACCTTGATTGGAAGTCGAAGCTTCTCCAAGCTTCTTCTTTGCCAGAAACTTCTTGCAGTTCCTCTTCCAATGACCCGGCTCGTTGCAATGGAAGCACATTCCTTTGCTAGCTGGATCAGATTTCTTTTGTTCCTTTATGTTCACTTTGCCCTTGGTCATCTAAGATCAGAAGAGCTCCTTAGATATCTCATATCTAGCAGTCCTACTTTGTTCACCATACAACTCCTTGAGGTGAATCAACATAGTAGGAGCATCCATGTTTTCGTGCTGACGCTGAAGCTCGTTATTCATAGATGCGAGCATGATGCATTGAGCCACAGATGCATCATCTTGCCACTTTACAATGGTGGCAATCTCTTCCTCAGAGGCTGTTTCTAGAACAGTTCTAGGGACAGGTGAGTTTAGGACATAAGAAATCTTTTCAGCAGTGAGAACTATTCTCAGATTTCTTAGCCAGTCCGTATAATTCGGCCCGGTAAGCTTATTAGCATCAAGTATGCTTCGCAGTGAAATTAGTGATTTTGACATTTTTAAAATTCTGCATGTGAAAAACAGCATTTTAGCAAACATTCATTTTATTAATTTTGCATACCAAAATAAATTTAGGTCTTTATTTTAAATTGGTATCTCCCACTATTTTTATCAAACTATATTACCCTCACTTATATAGTTCGGCAACATCTAATTAAAGATTTTCTAGTGAGAATAAGGATCCCATTTCAAATGTATATAACCTTGTGGATAGCACAACAAGCGATATACAAATAAATAGGTAGACAACTCTTGTCAATTACATCACTATATAACTCCTTTTATTTTGCCTCTTAAATCATAATGGTCAAGTGTGTGCACATCCGAACTAAAATGATTTAAGTTAAGTCCAGCCTAGCACTTCTATAAATTCAAAAAAGAAAAATGCTCGTCCTTGTGGATAGCACAACAAGACTAGATCGTTCAATTTTCTTGATAAGCATCAAATGTGATTAATTAACATCTTAAATACACAATACTCGCCTTGTGGATAGCACAACAAGCTCATATTAAATATTTAATACTCTATTAATTTATCATGCTAGAAGGCGACGTTCGATATTCCAAATATCATTTGAACGCTTCGGACTTAATATTATTTCTTTGAGGGGTTTGTTATTATTTGTCTCATCTTGTTTAGCGCACATGCACATATATATATAAAATACGCGTCATTTTATTAAACATGCGAAGCATGTTTGCATAAAATAAAATATATATATAATATTTAGCATGTAATATAGAATATTATATTCTACCCGGATTGATTATGGACTTTTATTCTAGTTTGATTCACTAGAGCCACCAAGTGAACCAAAAGGTCAAACCTAGGAGTGCAAGAATTTAAATTTAAATATAACTATTACATTTAAACCCGGGCTCCATACAAACGGGTCTTCACGCACTCCTTGCTCCTTGGTCTCCAATTTTTTTAAGATAATTCTAACTATTTCTATTACATTAAACTATTTAATTTAAATAGAAACCTTGATCAGCAGTCAAGGGGAAGTACATAGGAGGAAGATAGAATTTTACATCACGAAAATTTTTTTTAGAGAAGACGAGGTACACAGACCCCATTTAATAAAACCCATTCATTCAAGCATTCAACTAAAATAAAATCCAATCACATTGGTCAAATAGTCCATAATCAATCCCCATTTATTATCATACATATCACCATATATATCAATAAATAAATATTCATCTCATGAATTAAAACATTCCAAATATATATGAGTATCATTTAATGGGCAATTTTAAATTGCATGAAATCCAATTTCAAGATTAAAATAAACTCTTTATTTTAATTATAAAATTATTTAGAATATAATATATAAATATATCATATATATATATATATAATATAAATTCACATTTATTTTTTAAAAAGAAGTCACCTTCTTTTATTAAAAGAGTCCTGCAGGTTTATTAAAAGTGTCCTTTATTGATGGGTCATCTTCTTTTTGGAGTAAGAAAGAGACAACACCTTTTCTTTGTAGAATTCAAGATTAGCACCCAAAAAAAAAATTCTGATTCGTCCCAAAAAAAAAAAGGACATTTTTTTTTCTTAAAAAAAAATAATTTTATACAATAAAATTATGCCCAATAAATTATTTTAAATATATACCCATATGTATATGAAATCAAAAATAAATTAATAATTGCATAAAGGTTTGGCTCTGATGCCACTGTTGGGTTTGTACGAAATCGTGACGCAATCAAATTGCAAAAATTAGCGGAAGCATGGTATATCAGAGTTTAAAAAAATTTCTACAAAACCATTACCCGGATCATCCTTTATGCAAATTATTAATTTAAAACGATAAATAAGAAGTTATGAAATCATACCCTTGTAGAACGAAGCTTCCACAGGTACTAGTTCAACTCCTTGTTCTTCGTGATCTCCTTGAATTTTCGGATTAGATTCCTTCCTTTGATCAACGTTAGCCACCCAAGTGTTTGGCCTCTAGAGGTGATCCACCAAGGAAGATGAATTATCAAGAAGGAGGGTGATTGGCTTAGTTTTCTATCCACTATAGAAAAGGAGTACTCTCCAACAATTGAAATTGCATTAAGTAATATCTATTATAAGAATCCTCTTATATAGATATTGGTCAACCCTTCTAATCCTATTAGACATGGGATTTCTTTTAATTAATTAAACTCCTTTAATTAATTTAGGCTTCCCACCACATGAAAAATAATTAATTAAATTCATTTAATTAATTTGTCTCCTAATCTTATTAGGAATCATTGAGAGTACTAATATTAAATTAATTACTAAACTCCTTTAGAAATTAAAATAATAATAATTATAATAATATTAATAAGACTCCTCTTATTAATTTATATTTAATATTTCTAAAATATTAAATAATAAATATTAAGCTATTTAATTTATTCTATCACCATAGATTAAATTAATTTCACTTAATGCATTATTACGATTATGCCATTACCTTCTTAAATAATTATTCTTCCTTTTATGGTGTGACCCTTTAGGTTCTCCATATTAAACCGGTTGTGAATAAATCAATTAGAACAATTCTAATCTTATTTAAATAAATAAATTAAACTAATAATCTATTTAAATAAATAATATTTATTCTACAATAGGGATAAGCCTCCCTAGCGATCAACGACTTTCCAGATAATATAGATTTCAACATTAATCATAAAAGAACCTAGTGAGTAAATAGTTACCATACAATTCAATCCTTCCACCATACAATGTCCCAATTAAATATAAGACATGAATTTACTGTCAAGTCTTATTTTATTTAATTATATGTATTTCGATTAGAAAATGCACAACTCCAAATAATGTAAATTAGAAACTCCTTTCTAATTTCATTTTACCTTGGCCAAGGATTCCTGGGTTGTCATTTAACGAATCACATAGGACATATCTCGTCCTTTACTAGAGGTGGTAGATTCTTTATTGATCATTCATTGTCTCCATATGTAACTCATTATACCCAAGCATACCCTTTTATATACCCTAAAGGGCTTTAAGGAATAAGTCAAAGTATAATTCATTACATACAAGATACTATGATGATCTCAAGTCCAAGGATCACTTGTACTACTATCACATTAGGAATTCCTATTGACAGGCGAGTAAAACTCCATTAGGTATTCCATAGCGAGTCACGTTCAGTGAACTTATTCTCTAATAAGCACCTACATACTTGCTTTAGTGTCTCCACACAAATGATTATGAGATCAATCATCCTCATCTAATGAGCAAGCAACATATGTACTAATCTATCTGGATTTACTAATCCCCTTTTTAGTAATCCCATGATTAGGAACTATTTTAGTTTTAGAGCTTTCTAAGAATTTAGATCTCATTGGCATGATCATCATCATGATTCTAAAAGCATTGCTTAAAACTATGGGTTATTTACATATTATAAAAACAGCACCATGTAGATAATTAAATGCCTTTAATAAATGAATATTTTTATTAATAAATAAATAAGATTGCCTCCAAAGTATATGCTTTATCATCATACATGATTGGCTTGTATGCATACTACTTTCAGTGACTGCACCGGATCCGAGGTTCGAAGGGACCCGGATTTGGGGGCGTCACACTTCAAGTCAAACTTCAAAACTAGAATTTTATAGTTTACATATTAAACATGTTGATTCTCAATAAAAATTAATTCTGGTGCAATGGTAATACTTGTAGAAAGTGACCAAGAGGTTAAGGGTTCAAAACTCTCTAACTACAAATTAATATTTCTCTTTTTAAAGGAAGATGATGTCAGTACCACGTTAGCAATCAGCGCCACGTCAGCAGTTGACCAGTTAACGTTTGACCGTGGACTTTGAGTTTTTTTTTTCTTTAAAAAAAATATCTGCTGTTTCAAAAAAATAAAATTTATCACAAAAAAATTAATTTTACACAAACAGTTATGCCCAATTAAATTGTTCTAAACACATATCAATATATAAATCAAATCTGAACAATTAATAACTTGCATAAAAGTTTGACTCTGATGCCGCTGTTAGGTTTGTAAGATTCATGGATATAATCAAATTGCATAAAATAAGCGAAAGTATGGTAAATCAGAGTTTTAAAATTTTACAAACCATATACCCAGATCATCCTTTATGCACAATTATTAATTAAACAAAAAGATCGAGATTAGTATTCATACCCTTGAAGATTCTAGTTTCCTTATATACGAGTTCAACTCCAAATCCTTTTTACGTTCTACTGGAATCCACCGGGTTGATTCCTTCCTTTGATCAACTTTAGCCACCCAAGTGTTTGGCCTCTAGAGGTGATCCACCAAGAAAGAATAAGAATTCAAGAAGAATGGTGTTTGGCTAAACACTAGTTTTCTTCTCTCTAGAAAAGGAGTGCTCTCTCAACTCTTGGAATTAAAAAGTCTAACCTTGTTCCATAATAAGACTTTCTTATTTATAGATGTAGGCAACCCTCCTAAATAATTTAGGATTAGGATTTTATATTAATTAATTAAACTCCTTTAATTAATTAGGCTTCTCAATCCTATTAGAAATAATTAAACTCTTTTAATTAATTAGACTCCTAATCTTATTAGGAATATATATGAAAGAGAGAGTCTTATTAATTAATTTCCAAACTCCTTTAGGAATTAAATAATAATAATAATAGTAATAATAATAATAAGACTCCTCTTATTAATTTATATTTAATATTTTCAAAATATTAAATAATAAATATTAAGCTATTTAATTTATTCTATCACTATAGATTAAATTAAATATACTTAACTTATTATTACGATTATGTCATTTGCTTCTTTAATAAATATTTTTCCTTTTATGGTGTGACCCTTTAGGTTCTCTATATTAAACCGGTTGTGAATAAATCAATTAGAACAATTCTAATCTTATTTAAATAAATAAATTAAACTAATAACTCATTTAAATAAATAACATTTGTTCTACAATAAGGATAAGCCTCCTTAGCGATCAATGACTTTCCAGATAATATAGATTTTAACATTAATCATAAAAGAACCTGTGAGTAAATAGTTACCGTACAATTCAATCCTTCCACCATACAATATCCCAATTAAATATAAGACATGGAATTACTGTCACCTTGCGGAACAAAAGCAGAAGAAGCTTAGAGAAGCTTCAGGTTTGTTCATGATTGAAATTAATTTTTTTAAAAGTCATAATTCTACTTGGGTAGTGGATACCAGCTTTGGTTCTCACATATATAATACTGTGTAGGGACTAGTCAGAAGTAAAAAGTTGAACAAGGATGAGGTCGTCCTACGGGTAGGAAATGGAGCAAAGGTTGCTGCATTAGCTATAGGGACTTATTGTTTAGCACTACCTACGGGCAAGTCCATTACTTTAATTAAATAATTGTTATTTCGTTCCAAGTCTTATAAAAAAACATTATTTCAATGTCTGTATTGGATATTGATAGGTTTGAAATTATAATAAAGAACAACAGTTATTCTATTTATAATAAGAATGTTTTATATTGTGTTGGCAAACTGTTGAATGGACTTTACAGACTTGACTTGCATGAAAATATACTTCAAATTGAACAAACTAAAAAATGAAAAAGAGATGATGTTAATTATACCTTTATGTGGCACTATAGACTCGGTCATATCAATGAAACAAGATTATCCAAGTTGCATAAGGATAGGCTCTTAGAGCTATTTGATTATGAATCATATTCAACTTGTGAATCTTGTCTCATGGGTAAAATGACTAAATCTCCCTTTAATGGAAAAGGAGAAAGAGTTACAGAGTTTTTAGCGTTGGTACACATAGACGTATGTAGACCTATGACAACGAATCCACGAGGAGGGTATTCTTACTTTATTACTTTCACTGATGATCATTCAAGATTTGGATATATGTATTTAATTAAATACAAATCTGAATCATTTGAAAAGTTTAAAGAATTCAGAAGTGAAGTAGAGAAACAAACCGACAAGAGTATTAAGATTCTTCGATCGGATCGAGGTGGTGAATACTTAAGCGGTGTGTTTCTCAATTGTCTCAAAAAAAATGGTATAATCTCACAATGGACTCCACCAGGAAAATCACAGTTGAATGGTGTATCTAAAAGAAGAAATCGAACATTGTTGGACATGGTTCATTCCATGATGAGTTTTATCGATCTTCTAGTATCATTCTGGGGCTATGCCCTAGAAGCGACCACATACCTACTAAATAAGGTCACATCGATATCCGTCCCCAATACTCCATAAGAAATATGGACAGGGTGGAAACCTAGTCTTAAGCATGTTAAGATTTGGGGATGTCCAGCTTATGTGAAAATGTTTCAAAATTATAAGTTTGGAACAAGGTCTGATAAGTGCACGTTTGTGGGATATCCTAAAGAAAGTTTAGGATACTATTTCTACAATCATACTGAGCAAAAGGTGTTTGTTGCGAAATACGCTGCTTTCTTGGAAAAGAGTTTATCCTTGAAGGGGCTAGTGGGAGGAAAATAGATCTTGAAGAAATTCAAGAACCGCAAACCACTACAGATCAAGTGGATGAACCTTTCCAAGTAGAAGAACCTACTATACAACACTCTATTCGTAAATCTGGAACGATATCGAAGATACCTGAGAGGTATGAAATTATCATAGAGGATGACGATGAGGTACGCATCATGAATGATGATGATCCATTGAATTACGAACAAGCTATAAGTAGTAAAGACTCATAGAAATGGCAAGAAACCATGAAATCCGAGATGGACTCCATGTATGAAAACCAAGTATGGACTTTAGTTTCAACACCTGAGGGCATTAAGCCCATTGGATGCAAATGGGTCTTTAAGAGAAAGACTGGAGCGGATGGCAAGGTAGAGGCCTATAAGGCCAGACTGATAGCAAAAGATTTCAAACAAAGGCAAGGAATTGGCTATGATGAAACCTTCTCACTAGTAGCTATGCTCAAGTCCATTTGGATTTTGCTTACGATTGCAGCTTATAACGACTACGAGATCTGGCAAATGGACGTGAAAACGGCCTTCCTCAATGGGAAACTTGAGGAGAATGTGTATATGACACAGCCAGAGGGTTTTGTTTCAACAGTTGGAACAAACCAAGTCTGTAAGTTACAATGATTCATTTATGGATTGAAGCAAGCTTCTCGAAGGTGGAACATCCATTTTGATGAGACAATCAAAGAGTTTGATTTTATCAAAAATGAGGATGAACCATGTGTGTACAAGAAGGTTAGTGGGAGCGCTGTATCATTCCTTGTACTATATGTTGATGATATATTACTGATAAGGAATGATATTCCGATGCTACAATCAAGTAAAATCTAGTTATATAAACACTTCTCCATGAAGGACTTGGGAGAAGTATCCTATATTTTGGGGATAAAGATCTATAGAGATAGATCTAAAAGGATGTTTGACTTGTCCCAAGGAATGTACATTGACACGATGCTAAAGAGGTTTAGCATGGAAGATTTTAAGAGAGGTCTCATGTCGATGAGCCATGGAATACATCTCTCTAAGAAACAGGCCCCAAAGGCACTTGAGGAGAGAGACCGTATGAGTAAGATACCTTATGCTTCAGCAATAGGATCTGTCATGTACGGTAAGATGTGTACTAGATCAGATGTCGCTCATGCACTTAGTGTAATGAGTAGATATCAGTCAAATCCAGGAGAAGAGCACTGGAAGGTAGTGAAAAATATCCTAAAGTACTTAAGAAGAACTAAGGATATATTTCTTGTCTACGGTGGGTCTGAATTGAAACTAGAGGGCTATACAGACTCAAGTTTCCAAACGGATCGAGATGACAGTAAATTAGTTTTAGGGTATGTGTTTACCTTAAACGGTGGCGCGGTGAGTTGGAAGAGTTTCAAGCAGCAAACAGTTGCTAATTCAGTGACAAAGGCAGAGTACATAGCTGCAAGTGAAGCTGCAAAGGAAGCTGTTTGGATGGAAAAGTTCATAACTGAGATTAGCATGGTTCCTAGCATTAGAGGAGCAGTACCTTTATTCTGTGACAACATCGGAGCTGTTGCACAGGCCAAGGAACCCAGGTCCCATCAAAAATCCAAACACGTGTTGCGGTGGTTTCATTTGATTAGAGAGAAAATTGAAAGAGGAGATGTCAACCTAGAGCGTATGGACACTCAAAACAAAATTGTAGATCCATTTACTAAAGCTCTAACACAACAGCTGTAACGACCATGAATTTTAAACTCCTTATTTATTAAATATGTGATTTAATTTTAACGAGTTAGTTTTGTGAGTTTATTTAAACCTTATGTGGTAGTGAGAATTTGTGAAATGATTAAAGGAAGTCACTAATGAGTTATTTAAATTAGTGGACTGACCTTAAGGATTTAATATCAGAGAATTGATGAGATTATTAATAATTAAATATTCAACTTATTTGAATATAGTGGCATGAATTGAACATAGTGATTAATTTCAATATTGAGTAATTAATCGATAACGTATGAAATTATTATTGTTGGGAATAATATATTAATGAGCAAAGAAGTAATGAATATAATATGTAATTATATTTACTTGACTAATTATTTTATACAAGCATGCGATACTAAACCTTTATATATATGGTAGGTATCTAATGTGACATATTAATGTGGTGTATATTGCATATATGGACTATATAGTAAGATGAGGTAAATTGAAGGTATGTGACACTGTGTGGACATTCATGTATACCCTATTGTCATATAATAAGATCATTATTAATTAATAATGATTGTATTAAGTTGTTATAATTATATTATAATGATTATGATAATAAGTAATGATAATACCCAATTTCTTTATAATTGGTATTAAGGAAAATGTACATGAATTATATGATTGGTATATATATACCTACTTGATACATTATTTTATTGAGATAACATTGTAACACCTATTTAAATGTGTATAGAATAAATACTTAAAACCTATGTATATACTATGTGTATATATATAGTATATAACTTAGTGTATATTATTATATGGTTAAGTGTTGGGCATATATGATATATACCCATTTAATGTATAACTTAAATATATACTATATGTGTATATATCTAAATATTAGTACTTAGAATGTTAGTTACTGAGTAATATGAGAGCCCCAACTCCATTCTCTTCCTACACGTAAACTTTCACATGGCTACACCACCCTATAACTCTCCTCAAATTCATCAAAGCTAGCCATAATCATTATAGGGGGAGTGGGATTTATGATTACATTCACCCACTTCTTGTTATCTAGCATACAATCATGTAATCCTTGGTGTTGATTTGGTGAGTAAAATCAAGAATCGTGCATTCATTTTTCTATATAAGAGTTCTTCCCCTTCTCAATTTCTATTGCTGAGATTTTCTTGGAATTGATAGAAAGAGAATTGAGAGTGAGTTAGCATAGTAGCATTATATAATCTGTAACAGCAAGTTTAGTTTCCATAACAGAGGTATAATCTCTATTTTTCCATTTCATGTTTTTCATTCTCTGATAAATTCTAATTCCTTAATTCTTTGAATTAAGCATATATGTGTTGATAAGTTGATTGGGAATCGTTTATTGATGTTATGTTAGCTTACAAGTATTATAAAACTGAATTACATTGTGATTAGAATGGAATTCGTTGGAATTTTTTGTGTTGGGTTTATGGTTACTGCCGAAAACAGCCTGTTCTTGGATTGGCCGGACACCGGCGCAGCTGCGCCGAGTTTATACCTGGTGCCTGCGCAGCTGCGCAGGTTCCTGTGACCAGTTTTTCTTCGTTTTCTGCTTCTGTTAAGCTGCTATGATAGTACTAACATTTGGTATCTATTTGGACATGCATAAAAGATGATGTTAACTCATAGTACATGTTCCTTAATGTTACATACATAATTTTGACCATGTAGTACATGTTATGGAAAGAAAGCTTATGGTTTTGAAATGAACCTAGACTAGTTAAAGTGGACTTTGACATAAACCTAGCATATGTACATTCTGATTTTGGACAGCATAATCATATGATCTATATTAACATAAAATGCGAGTCTAAAGTGGGTGCACACACTAGCATACACTATTGAAAGATTCAAAGGTTTTCAAAGGGGAAACTTAAGACTTTTGAAAACAAACTTGACCAAGATTTTGTCTTGTGATTTCTGACCTTGTGAATATGTGTAAATAACTTGATATGTATGTGAAGAAGTATAACATGAGGCATATATTTGCTTCATGAATGATCAGTTTTGATAGCTTAGTATTAAAGGACTTTTTAAAGGAAACCTTGAAGACTAGTTGTCAATAACTACATTACAAGTATTCTAGGATCTAATATCATGGTTAAGTGTGTCATGATTTACAAGCATGCTAGCTAGTCATATGTATTGTTAAATAGTAGAACATGGATTTTACATATGCATACTTAAATTATAGGAAATGAACTTCAAGTATGAACTAATGTGAGTTAAGGATACACATGTAGTATACGCACAAGCATGACTACTTAAACATTGTTTAACCTTGTTATGTGATAACATGACTTTACTAATCAACTTTGAAGCATAAACTTGTATTATTTAAAGTATGCGAATTACCGACATGAGAACATATGACTTTAAATTGGATTAGGATGAGCATGCTAGGTTTTCAAACTTGAAATTATAAAACTTATAAGCATGTGTGTTGATTTATAACTTGAAGTGCTATGTGTTCAAGCCTATATTAATGTATAGTAACTAGATAATCTAAAGTTATTAAATCTAAGACATGAGTTGATTGACTTACGTGAACTATGTGCTAGATTTATATGATGATTAGATTCTTGTAAGTGTAGACTCGTATTAGTTTACACATACTAATTGAGAGACCGACTTATTAATGTCAGGTCGTTTCAACGCAGTTTAATTAAAGCTAGAACTTATTCGTAGCTAAACAAACAGGCAAATATTCTAAATTCTTGCACTACCTTATTCAATGAATCGTGTAAGCGAGTTTCTTAACTTCACTTGATTTGAATGCAAGTTCTCTTACACTCTTTATTGTGCAAGTTCCTATCCTTCTCATATTGTATTAAGCAGGTTATTATTGTATTGACGGTTAATTATTTAAAGCTTGAACTTTATTTTTAAGCGTGCTATTAGGTGGTTTAATTACTTTACAATTATTCCACATCGATATTATTGTTATTCGCACTTGGTGCACTTGAGTTCGTACAGTCTTGGACTTGTACATCATTTAAAGTTCTATAATTCTTGAACTGTGTCAGATAGAGTCTGAACCCTTGTTCAGTCAGACAGGTATATGAAATTTTATAAAAGCTATCCAAACCAATTGATGGTAAGGATTCTTAGACTGAAAGAACACCCTTATATTATAAGGGAGTAGCAGGTATCTAATATAAGATACAAACAGCAGAGTTGAATGTTATGCATATACATGGCGTACGCGAGGCTGATCCCCTCAAGTACTATTCTGTAGCTAGTAACCAAAGGGTAAATCAGCTATTGATTCCGTTGGAGTTTTATAGTTCAAAAGTCTACTTGACTATCAGTTATTCTAAAAGCAATTATTATTTTGCTTTCGATATTCATATTGTTGAATTCATTGTCAGATATATTTCTTTCATCATGATATATCCTTTATTGTTGTATTTAAACTTGCTGAGCAAACTTGTTGCTCATTCTTGCTATATCATGACTTATATTGCAGTTAAGCCCGAGACTTCAGGGAAGGACAAGGGTAAAGGGAAGATGTAGGATTAGTTTGCAAGGAGCAGACTTTATCTTTATGTTTAATTAAATTACTGTTATGTAATATGAACCCTAATGACTATTCTAGGGTATGTTTGTATGTTTATATTTAGGTTATCGAATCTTGGGACTAGTAACACCTTTTGAATGAAAGACATACGTTTATTATATTTTCGCATTGAGTTATTGTATATTGTTTAGAGGTGGATATTTGTATTGTTTTGTGATGACCAGACCGGGGTCAAAGGACCCGGATTCGGGGGTGTCACAACAGCAGTTTGATTGCCACTTAGAGAAGATGGGTATTAGATACCATGGCGATTGGCTTTAGTGCAAGTGGGAGATTGAAAGTAGTATGCACAAAAGACAATTATGTATGATGCTAAAGCATATACTTTGTAATAATTTTATTCATTTATTAATAAAAGAATTATTTATTTAAAGGCGTTTATATTATCTACATAATGATGTTATATTTAAATGTGATAAACTCATAGTTTTAAGCAATACTTTTAGAAACATGATGATGATCATGCTAATAAGATCTAAATTCATAGAAAGCTTAAAACTAAAATAGTTCACAATCGATGGATTACTAAATAGGGGATTAGTGAATCCAGATAGATTGGTACATACGTTGCTTGATCTTTGGAAGAGGATGATCGATCTCATGATCATTTGTGTGGAGACACTAAAGCAAGTATTTAGGTGCATATTGGAGAATAAGTACACTGAGCGTGGCTCGCTAAGGAATACCTAATGGAGGTTTACTCACCTATCAATAGAAATTCCTTTAGTGATAGTAGTACAAGTAATCCTTAGACTTGATATCATTATAGTATCTTATGTATAGTGAGTTATACTTTGACATGTCCCTTAAGACCCTGAGGGTATATCAAAGGGTATGTTTGGATATAATTAATGAAGATAATGAATGATCAATAAAGGATCTACCACTTCTAGTAAAAGAAGTGAATATCCTATGTGATTCGATAAATGACAACTCAGCAGTCCTTGGCCAAGGCAGAATGAAATTAGAAAATAGTTTCTAATTTGCATTATCGGAGTTTGTGCATTTAGGATCGGAATACATATAATTAAATAAATCAAGACTTGATAGTAAATCCATATCTTATATTTAATTGGGACATTGTATGGTAAAAGGAATGAATTATACAGTAACTATTTACTCAAAGGTTCTTTTATGATTAATGTTGAAATCTATATTTTTTGAAAAGTCGTTGAGCGCTAAGGGGGCTTACCCTTATTGTAGAATAAATATTTATTTAAATAAATTAATAGTTAATTTATTTATTTAAATAAAATTATAATTGTTCTATTTAATTTATTCACAACCGGTTTAATATGGAGAACCTAAAGGGTTACACCATAAAAGGATGAATATTTATTTAAGAAGCAAATGGCATAATCGTAATAATAAGTTAAGTATATTTAATTTAATCTATGGTGATAGAATAAATTAAATAGCTTAATATTTATTATTTAATATTTTAGAAATATTAAATATAAATTAATAAGAAGAGTCTTATTATTATTATTACTATTACTATTAATTTGAATTCCTAAAAGAGTTTGAGAATTAATTAATAAATGCACTCTCCCATATTCCTAAGAAGATTAGGAGGTAAATTAATTAAAGGAGTTTAATTAATTGTTCCTAATAAGATTAGGAAGCCTAATTAATAAATAAGAGAAGTCTTATTTTGATTAAGGGCTAATGCAATTTCAAATGTCGGGAGAGCACACTTTTTCTAGAGAGAGAAAACTAGGATTTTGCCAATAGCCCACCTTCTTAATATTTGTTCATCCTTTGTGGATCATCTCTAGAGGCCAAACACTTAGGTGGCTGACGTTGATAAAGAAAGGAATCACACCCGGTAGATTCAAGTTGAACAAGGAAAGAAATGGAGTTGAACTCGTACCTGAGGAAGCACAAATCTTCAAGGGTATGATTCGTTCTTCATCTCTTTAGATTAAATTAATAATTGCACATAAAGGATGATTCGGGTTCATGATTTGTAAAATTTTAAAACTTTATTTTACACTTCCGCTGCTATGTATATAATTGTTGCATGGTAATTTGATCTTACAAACCTAACAGCAGTTGCGCTGTCCCCAAGCCCAACTAGAGCGTAGTTGCGCCCTCTTGTAGTCTAATCTGACTATTTTGTTTGTGATTTGAGACATGTAACATGTGTATAATACTACTTTAAGTCATAATAAATGATTATAATGATGTTTAAAGTGTTCAAACGTGAAATGGCTATGTGGAATCAAGAATCTAAATATTTTTACAAACTTTCTTAATGTTTTTCCACAAACTAAGTAAATGGTAGTTATGTAGCTACGCGATGTGATAGCATACTAATGTGTCATTCCATTTGTGTTACTAAGATAGAAATAGATGTATATTTTTAACTTATGTGATCGAACATGTATGAGATCTTTGGTTTATGGAAGTTTGAATAACTAATAAATACGTTGGTTACATAACTACGATATAATAGGATTTTCAAAGTGTTGATAAGCTATAGATTGGTAACCTACGCTTAAGGCAAGTTCCCTAACTCTCTTAACTTTACATATTGTATAAATTAGAATTGTTGCTATATCAACCATGTTTGCATTGAGCAAATATCTATTACTATTCAAAAATTAATTTTATATCTTGATGTTGTTGCAAGCATTGAACTTATCGTTCCTAAATGCATTATAAAAGTTGTTTAAGCCATTTGTTTCGGCTAGACTAATATCATGTGTTTGAAAGCTATCCAAACCAATTGACTTGGTGCGGACTCTTATAAATCTATTGAGATGAACAACCCTCATTGAAGGGGAAATTATATAACTGTCGGGGAACCGACGTGCGTACATACTAGCATGTTTAAATGTTATGCATAACGTAGGGTACTTTAAGCTGATCACCTGCTATACTTGTTTACATTGGATTTTCAGTATAATACTGTTAATTCTAGTAGGAGTTCTTGGTCCATAGTGACTGCTCAGTGTTCATTCTTCTTGAACTTTGAAATGATTAAACCTTTGAATCTTGATGATATATTTCAGTCCATAGCGACTCTTATCTAGAATAATCGATACTTCTTGTTATTATTGAACTATCATTTACTGTTATACTCTTGAGATTATGAACTTTATATTTGTTCACCCTTACTACTATATTACTTGATGCGCAAATTTGTTGCTCATTCTTTCTTTCCTAAAAACTTTACAATTAAGGCAGAGCAAGGCAGTACCTCCGAAACTGACAAGGGCAAGGGCAAGGCTACGGAATAGCTTTAGTCCTTTAAGATTAGGAAAGTTATTATTATTATTATTATTATTATTATTATTATTATTATTATTATTATTATTATTAAGGAATGATTAATGTATGTTTTAAGTTATGTCTTAGACTTATTTATGTATGGTTGTAGTAACGGTTATGAGACCTTGGGACAAGAATAATTATATTATAACAATGTAAATTATTCTATTATTCCGTTGTTGGTGATTTTAGTATGATCTTAGAATTAGAACGTGAAGCACCGAATTCGAGGTATAAGTACTTGAATTTGGGGTCATCACAATAAAGGCAGAGAAAAATAGGGAAAACTATCCCTGGGTAGATGTCAGCTAGCCATTCGCCTTATTGTGCACTGGGAAGCTTATTCGTTTTAATCCGGGAGTAGTTGGGAGACATGCCTTAACATTCCAGAAATCTTTTTCTGAAAGCTATACAATGAAACTGGACTTGCCCTTTTTCGAATCCGGGAAGATGGGTCTATGACCAGAATAGCATCTTCAAGTCTTCACAGGTAGTCCGTGGAGCTCTCTTGCCTAGTTTGCACTTGGGATTGCTGCGGTGTTTCTTTGTGAGCCTATCCTCAGACGGATGATTGTTTTCTATGTTATGTTTGGCAAAATGACATCTTTCCCATCCCGGGATTGTCTCTGGGTTTGAAGTGGCTGTCCTCCCTCAGAGTTATCTTCGGGGCTGAAATTGTGATGCTGTTTTCCCTCGGGACTGTCTTTGAGGCTAAAGTTTGTTGTTCTATCCCACGAGGTTGTCTCTAGGGGTGAAGTTGTGATGTTTTCTACCCTCGAGGTTGTCTCCGGGTGTAAAAATGATGATTCTGCCCTCCTACAAGGTTAGTTAAAGGAAAGAAAAATTTTGAGTATCTACACATGCGTATCGTAAAGCCACTATCATTTGTTCTTTGATTGATGTATCACGAGCCTCATCAACCAAGAAAAAAACCCATCCCCAATTTCTTTAATAATAGCTTGTGTAGTCAAAAATGCAGCGACTCTACAAATATCTTTTTGGATTGAGGGTGCAATCAATTTATGATTCTCTGGAGCATTTTTTAGGACAACTTTATGCACCTCATCATTATTTTCCGAAAGAATCTCTAGCTAAGAAATAAATAGCCCTCATTTTCTTGAACTCTCTGACTTATCGTTACCATGAAATGGCAATCCTTCTTTTAAAAGAAACCTAACACATTTAACTGAAGTGATCAATCGCGAAGACGGTAATTGATCCTTTGTTGCTCAGTAATGTTAGCAAGATTAATATCTATGTGTTGAGGTTGATTCAATAAATCACGACAAGCATGCTCACATTTACGATGAACACTACCATGATCTCCTACATGTATTTATAATATATCCATCTTCTTTCAATTTCTAAATCCCTCGCCAACAAATGCATACCCACCACCTTGGTTACTATGATCAATTTTAAATAGGTAACACAAACAAAATAGAGCATCTTCACTCAAACTATATTCCAGCCAACTTGGATATTTTTTGTACAAATTCTTGTTGAATTTATGAGCAACTCCATTAATTAGTGCATCGAAAAATTTGTGAGGTATTGGTTGAGTCGAGACCTTGAGTAAATAACTTCTTCAAAAATTCTCCATTTCATTAGTGGATCAGAACTTATTGCTGGTCTTTTACCGAGATCCCCCTCAATATTAAGGGAATGAGATACCGGTGTATGGGTTAGGAGATGAATATTTTGGGCAAAAGATTTTGGTATTTGGGTTTGGAGGTTAACATTTTGCGGGAGTGTTTCTTAGTGAATATCAACAATGACAGGTTCGTCACTAGTCCCTTCGGCTTGGAAATTTTCAGGAATAGATTCAAATTTTGTACGTTTAGTTGTTGTAACCCAATTACATATGTCTATGTCTGACAATTAATAAATATTTAAAAATAAATTCAATATCAAAATAAGATCAATATACAATATGAATAGTTATGTGTAATTAGCACCAACAATAAACAATCTCAATTTAACCACTAACAAGTAACAAGTAACATTACAAAATTTAAAGAAAATAAAAATAGAATATAACACATACTTTAAGAACTTTTATTTGATGGAGTTCTCTTCATTGTTGCAATGTTGCTTTAAGAAGTAAAAAAACCCTAATTTTAGAAAAGTATAAAAAAGAAGAATTCATAAACAATTACAAGAATTTCTAAAGTAATTGTTAAATTTGTTAAATTATAAAATACTAAAATTAAAATATACTTTTTCAAATTTCTTCAATTGCAGATCAGAATCGTCTATTTTCCTGATTGAAATTTGGAGAATTGGTCCACTTGGAGTTGTTCTATTGCGAATTTGGAGACTTGGAGAGTTGGATTTGATGACGTTGTTGCTCTGTTGTTGAACAGATGAAGAGTTGGACTACTAGTGGAATTGGTCCTTTAGGAATTCTAATAGTTTCTTAAATCTAAAACATGAAATTTTATTTAACACCTTCCTTAAATAATTTTTTTTAACTTTACCCCCTGATCCCCTAAAATTCAGTGGGGTCAGGTGCCCCCTGCCCTAGGCATGAATTTGCCCCTGGGACCCACAATTCTAATTATCCAGCAAGTTTTTTTTAAACTTGGTGTGACCATTTTATGCTAAAATAGGTTACTCAGTTGAGCAATGAGAGAGACACAAAAATTCTTCTAATACAATATTAAGAGTATAATATTGTGAGTATTTCTTTTGAGTACAAGAATACTATAAGTGTTGCTAAAAGTGTAAGAATTGCTTAGGTTAATCTCTTACATAGCAAGCAGTATCTAGTCTCATGCTAAGGTAATGGATATCATTCTCTTTCGTACTCATAAATTTATGATAAAAATTATTATTTATTTATATAACTTTATTATTAAACGGGAAAAATCCTGAAATAATTAGAATATCCTTAATAGTTTGTGTTTCATCTAATGTCTTTTCACTTGAATCTTCTTATTGAATTTTAATCGTTATATTTGAATTGTGAACCTTATATATATAAGGTTCAAAATTCAAATATAATGATTAAAATCCTAGAACTTGAATTAATATTTTGGATATCATTTTGAAAATTTGGACATTATTGAACTCTGAAAAAATTAAATTGATAATCTCTAATGTTTATTCTTTATCTTATTATTCTGATTATTTCTATCAATTATTCATATCATTGTTATTTGTAATCATCATCAAAACTAAGTTGCTGTGAATATCTTTGGCATGGGTGCAAAGATAATATGATTATTGAGTGTCTTTAGCCCGTGTGGCAAAGACACGTAGTGAAAGTTCTCTTTGACCTAGGTGCAAAGAGAATTGTTGATTGACATGATTATGACAGGAACTGTTATTGACATGATCATGACCATTGTTGTTACTTGTTGAAAACTCATATTATTTATCATATGTTTTTAAATGTCTGATTTATCACTATTAAAGACTAATGATAACTTAATTTTCGTTATCTTAGTCATGCTATTCTTTATTGAGCTATCTGTGCTCACCCTTTTGTTTTATAGTTTCTTTCAAGAAATAAAGGAGTAGTTGGGTCTAGCGGGAAGCGTAGTGGAATGGAGTGATGGTTCGACTTTGAGCTATAGTAGTTCTTAAAATATTGTAAAATAGTATGACAATAATTATCCTGAGTACTTAAAGTATGTGTGTCGCTTTATTTTCACGGCGTTGTAATAATTGATTTTGGTGACTCAAATTGGGTGGTATACACCTGAATTTGGGGGCGTCACAGTTGGTATCGGAGCCTGGGGATATGATCTCTGGTGGAGATCTGGGATTTGAACTAGAAGAGGAGAAACGAGTAGAATCCTTCACTAATTTGTTTCCTACCTAAGTTGAATTTCATTATCTAATTGGTCAATCTAAATGTAGAAATAAGATATGACATGTCAGTTTCTTAAATTAACCTTTGTTTTGTGGAATCATTTAAAACATCTGAAAACCAGAAGATGAGGAATGGAATGCATGAGACAATTGAGACTCTGCTAACCATTAACCAAAATGTTGTGAATCACTAGGGCAATAATTCTCCAGTTGCCCCAAAAAATAACGCTACTGACCGCATAATGAATGATGAATTTTTAGGGGCTTTCTACAATTCATGCAGAACCAGACAAGAGGAACTCTCGTTCATAATACAGGTGGAAACATTGGTAACATGCAGCTAGTTACTGCCAAGCAATTCAAGGAGTTGGGACTACTTGAGTTTTTCAGAAAGCCAAACCCACTCATGGCAGAAGTGTGGATCAAACAAATGACCAAAATATTTGATGTACTATGATGCATAGATTAACAAAAGGTTCCCTTCCCCACCTTTATGCTGCGAGAAGAAGCGTATCACTGGTGGGAATCAGTTAAACGTACTCATCACTAGGCACTCGAGATGTTTTGGGCGGAGTTCTAAGAACTATTCAATGATAAGTATTTTCTAAAGAGTATTCGTCACATGAAGGAGGTGGAATTCATCAAATTGGAGCAGAACAACATGATTGTCTCATAGTATGAGGCCAAGTTTGTTGAGTTATCCCGGTTTGCACCCCACTTAGTGGACAATGACGAGCATGGCTCGAATGTTTTTATGAGCTTTGAAACCAGAAATTCGTTAACACCTAATTTCTCTTAAACTTAGTTTGTATTCATATATCGTGGATAGGGCTCAGTTATTGGAATGAGAAAAAGAGACATTCCAACTGGGAGGCAAAGGCTGACAAAAGGAGAAAAATCATGATATTAATCATTATCGTCACAATAGTAGCAATCTTCGAATCAACGAGAACCATCGAGGAGGCAATCACTTTGCCAAAAATAGAAAGCACTTCGGTGGAAATACTAGCGCAAATAATAGAAGGAGCGAGCCTAATGGAAATCATTTAAAGAGAAGAAGATTCAATAATGATCATGGAAAGGCACCGACATCGGCACAACACCAGTTTCAAAGGGAGGGGAACTAGTACCAGTCAAATGTTACAAGTGTGTACAAGAGGGACACCCAAACTGTACTTAGCCATCCAAGGTTTATTACGGTTGTGGGAAGGAATGCCACATTGCTCGATTTTGTTAATTAACAAAATCGAATCCATCTGTAATAGCGATACCCAAGGCTAACACGGACAAGGCAAAACCTATGGTTTAGGGGAGAGATTTTGTTGTGACATCCCAAAAGGCATAAAACCTAAACAAAGTTATAACTGGTAAGCTACTCATAAACTCTTGAAAAGTCTATACACTATTAGATATTAGTTCTACCCACTCCTTTATTTCGCCTGCATGTGCTAAACGTTTGAACTTGACTCCTCAGAAATTAGACTTTGACTTATCTTTTGAAACTTCGTTAGGAGAAATATTCATTATGTATACTGTTTATAAATCTTGTTTAGTCCAAATCGGCACCCGCACATTACTCATTGATCTTATCTCTTTGAAAATGCATGAATTTGATATGATTTTAGGAATTAATTGGTTGACTACCCATCATGCTAAAATTGATTATTTTTATAAGATCATTAGTTTTCATATTCCTAATCAACCTGTTATGCAAATTTGAACAATCAAATCGTTGAAATCAATAACTATCATTTCTAACCACAAAGTCACCCGCT
Source organism: Panax stipuleanatus (assembly GCA_020205555.1). Lineage (NCBI taxonomy): Eukaryota > Viridiplantae > Streptophyta > Magnoliopsida > Apiales > Araliaceae > Panax > Panax stipuleanatus. The sequence continues at coordinate 98,449,654 of CM035118.1, read as the reverse complement.
TATTGAAGAACGGATGTCAAACCTTTTTAGCCCATGTCATTGATATAAATAAAAAAAATTAGATTTGAATAATATTTTCATTGTTAATGAATTTTTTGACGTATTTCCCAAAGAACTTCTTGGCTTACCCCCAGACTGTGAAATTTTATTTTGTACTGACCTTGAACCAGATACTAAACCTATTTCAAAGGCCCCATACTGAATGGCCCCCATTGAACTTCAAGATACTGGCTTCATATGTCTAAATACATCGCCTAGGGGTGCTCTTGTTTTATTTATGAAGAAGAAGGCTGGGAGTATGAGACTGTGCATTGACTATCGATAGTTGAACCAGGTCACCATCAAAAATAGGTACCCGTTACCTCGAATTAATAACTTGTTTGATCAGTTGCAAAGTGCTCAATATTTTTTCAAAGATTGATCTCTGTTCTGGATATCATCAGTTAAAGCTTAAAGCTAATGATGTTTCAAAGACTTCCTTTAGAACTCTATGCGGGCATTATGAGTTTTTAGTCATGCCTTTTGGATTAACCAATGCTCATGCTGCCTTTATGGACATAATGAATCGAATATTCAAGAAATATTTGGATCATTTTGTGGTTGTCTTTATTGATGACATCATCATATACTCCAAGAGTCGTAAAGATCATGAACACAACTTGAGATCGATACTCCAAAAGCTTCGTGAGAACAAGTTGTATGCCAAGTTAAAGAAATTAGAGTTCTGGCTAGAAGAATTAACGATCCTTGGACATGTGATCTCTAAAAAATGAATATCGGTTGACCCTACGAAGATTGAAGCAATAGTAAATTAGGAGTAACCTAAGACAATAACTGAAGTACGAAGCTTTATAGGCCTAGCTAGTTATTATCGAAGATTCGTTGAAGGATACTCTCGAATTGCCACTAAATTAACTTAGTTGATTTGGAAAAGCAAAAAATTCAAATGGAGCGAAGAGTGCAAGAAGAACTTTCACGAATTTAAGAGGAGACTTGTTTCAACTCATGTTCTGACCATACCATCAGGATCTGGAGGAATTGTCATCTACAGTAATGCTTCAGGTAGAGAGGCCTTGGTTGCGTTCCCATGCACCACGAAATAGTTATAGCTTATGCCTCTCGACAACTCAAGGAATGAGAAGAATTACCCTACTCATGATCTAGAGTTAGTAGCGGTCGGTTTCGTATGAAAGATCTAGAGGCATTATTTGTATGGGGAGAAGGTGGAGATCTATTGTAACGCCCCCAAAATAGATCCAATCCACCCAACCTATTCTGGGTCGCCACGAAATACACTCAACAAAAATTTCAAATACAAATCTTCAAATTCTATCTTTTAAAATATCGTACAAAATACGATCACAATTAAACTGTGAGTTTCAATACAAATACCTTGCCCATACTTCAAATCAATGATACGTTACAGAAAGGTACAGTCAATAACTATTTTAGGAATTAAAATCTTTGGAAAATGCTCAAGAAAACCTTCGTACATGGGAGGCCATGCATCTAGTTATAATAGATATCATATGACTTGAGAATTATCCTTGGTTGACCCAATAGACCCCAAAGAAAAATGAGAAGATTACTATCATGTTCTTTCCAATGGTGGATATTTTCTTGCCATATAATTATCTCCATTGTCTCCAATTGAGAATTATATTTCAACCAAATTCTAATATTATATAGGTAGTGCTCATAGATATAATCAGCAAGTGGATGTGCACAACCATGTCTTATGATAACCCGAAGTTGTAGGTGATTAGAGATCTTATATGATAGTGGCAAAACACCCTTCCAAAGTTGGGTTCACCTCAGCCTATTTGGTTCACCAAAATTAACTGTTAAAATGACGTATAAAATACGACACACGCATTTTAAATTCTCAATATAATTCTTCTCATACTATTTTATGAAAAACCTCAACAGCTAAAGACCATCGTTCTATTCCCCTGTTATCCCTGCTCGACCCCGTTATACTCTTATTACCTGAAAGGAATTGTGAAGCAAAAGGGTGAGCACAAATAGCCCAGTAAAGAATATCATGACTAAAGATAATTATATTATCAATAGTTTTCATCAGTAATAAATCAGAGATTTAAACATATGGTAAAACTTTTCAACCATAATTGCAGCGGAACGAGCAATCTATTAGGAGAGTCAAATAGACTATAATGTCTATTATCTTCTCCATGTTAAAAGTCCACCAATAATATTTTATACCTGTAACATCAATCAACAATTCCTGTCCACAATCATGTAAGTTCATGATCATAATTATCTTGATGAATTCTTCTTCGCACTCAGGACGAAGATAATTCTCATCACCTGTCTTTACCTGAAACACCAAAGATCATGGTTATACCAAATCACAGTTCCTGTTCATAATCATGCTAATCAATTCATCTTTGCATTACAAGCTAAAGATATTCAACAATTAATCATTCATCTTTGCACTACAGGCCAAAGATATTCACAAATCAACCGCTCATCTTTGCACTACAGGCCAAAGATATTCATCAATAGTTCATCTTTACACTACGGGCCAAAGATATTCAACAAGAGGTCATCTTTGCACTACATGCCAAAGATATTCGTATCTCAAAAAAATATCTAATTATTCCAGAATTTATATAAACAATAATTATAACCATGTTGATCAATTCACCTTTGCCTTTAAGCTAACGATATTCAATTATAAATTCAATGGTCATGAACATACCAGTCAACAATCCATCATTGCACTACTGGCCAAAGAGAATCTATAGTCATGATCATACCAATAATCTACCCATCTTTACACTCAAGTCAAAGAGAAATTTCATCACCAGGATTATAAAAATGTTATATATGATAATAAAAACAATATGATCAAAACATCGATCTCCAAGTTCAAAAATACTCCATAATAATACTTTGTGGAGCAAAATTCAAGAATAGAGCTCAAAACTTGAATCCAATCAAAGATAGGAACCTTAACAAGCAATTTGGACATATAGAAAAAAATTTAATTTGGTATAATGATATTGAAAAGAATAACATCATTCACGAAAGAAAATAACATCCATTATCCCAAAAGAATAGTACTTATGACTGGAATATCGGATATAATACAGAAGAAAACTTGCACTAAATAGTAACACTCAAAGTATCTAAATACACACAAAAATATGCTCGATATTATAGAGACAGAAACTTCTGATTCTGGTGTGATTTTTAATTCTAACCTAAGCACCCTATTTATAGGAAAAGCTTAGGATGCCAAAGTAGACTACATTAATAAAATAATAATTTTTTAGAAAATTTTCCAGCTGCCTCCCCAAGAAAGCCATCAGCATTCCACACCAACCAAAAGTGGGGCCCACTATTTTAAAAAATATTTATTTTTTGAAACTTCAATAATTCATAATAAATAGCCCCTTTGTCAGAAAAATACAAATTTTATGTCTTTTTCATAGGAAATTTAATTCTCTACAACTTTGTAGAAGGAAGTTTTTCCAAATTCCAAACATAAATTATCCGAAATCCATAAACGGATGATTTTCCACACCAAAATACTGATAAAAACACATCAGCGCTAATTCCTTCTTTTATATCCACAAAATAAATATTTCCTTAGCATATAAATCAATAATTAATTATTCACAAATAATATTACAGAACTACAATATTGACAACCAGGTCGTTCCCAGGAAAGAGGGGGCCTTCCGATAAGGACTCCTCCTTACTGGCTCGCAATTAAATAACCCCTCCTAGACAGAACTTCCTTAGACATTGTCAATAATGCTATCTAATAATATTATTCAAATAATATGAATTATTGAGTTGATAATGTGAAATACTGTGCAATGACAATTATTGAATCAATAATACAAAATATTAACTGTAGCAATTATTGAATCAATCATAATTATTGATATAAAATATCAACGTAGCAATTATTGAATCAATAAAATATCATGCAATTATTGAATCAATAATATAAAATATTAAACAGTAATTACTGTAACAATAATTGAGTAAGTACATTCTCACGTAAGACTCAATAATTCAAAATACTGTGCAATATCGTGTGCTACTGTGCAACACCGCGTATTACTGTATTTTAACCACCGGGTATTTCAACAGTACTAACGGTAACAACTACGCCGTTATTTTATAAAAAGGTTATTTCTGTCGCTTTCTATATCCGATAGTTATTCCGTTGTGGGTGTGATGCTCCCATAATAGGTCCAGTCAACCCAACCCATTCTGAGTCGCCAAATACATGGTACAGAATTCAAATACAAACTTTATATCACACGGTTGTGCAAAATACGACCACACAACTGTGAGTGTCAATACAAATATATAAAAAATATTAATATTCAAACTAAGTCCTCATTACAATTATTATCACATTATTTATCAAAAATAGTGAGGACTACTACTGCTCTAACTCGGACCATCACTCTGTCCCCCAACTAGTTCCCGTAACATCCTCATTTCCTGAAGAGGACAATAGATGAAAAGGGTGAGCTCAACTAGCCTAGTAAAGAATATTATGACTAAGATAATAGAAAACAAATTATCGTTAGCCTTCAACAATTCAGATAAAATATTATTGACAACAAGTTTTAGATCAATATTTGCAGCGAAAATAACCATTCATCATCAATATTTTATCCCTGTAACATCAATCAATATACATCTCGAATCAAATATTCATCTTTGCACTACAGGCCAAAGATATTCATTTGTATCACCAGTGGTCATGTTCATCTCAACACCTGTCATCTTTGCACTACGGTCAAAGATATTCATCAGGTAATCACTCATCTTTGCTTTACAGGCCAAAGATATTCAGTTATATCACCTTTTAGGACTGAGGATGATGAAAAACATTTTTAAAGAACGAATCCAGTGTGATAAAGGATAAAGATTAAGGTTTCGTATTTTAGTTTATCTAATTCAAAAATACTCCGTAATAATCAATTGTGGAGCAAAATTCAAGAATAAAGCTCAAAACTTAGATCCAATTAAAGATAAGAACTTTAACAAGCAACTTGGACAAACAGAAGAAAATTTAATTTTTTCGTGAATAGTGCCGTATACTTGAATAGTAACCCCGAGGGAAAAAGTAAGAATTTTATAATAAAACCCATGACAATATTTTGGTATAATGATATTGAAAAGAATAACATCATTTACGAAAGAAAATAACATCCCTTACCTCAAAAGAATAGTACTTCTGACTGGTATATCGGATATAAGGCTGAAGAAAACTTACACTGAATAGTAACACTCAAAGTATTTAAATACTCACAAAAATACGCTCGATATTATAGAGAGAGAAAACTTCTGATTCTGGTGTGATTTTCAATTCTAACCTAAGCACCCTATTTATAAGAAAAGTTTAGGATGCCAAAGTAGACTAAATTAATAAAATAATATTTTTTTAAAAAAAAATTCCGCCGCCGCCAAAAGCCATCAGCATTCACCAACCAAAAGTGGGGCCCACCATTTTATAAAAAAATATTTATTTTCCAAAACTTCAATAATTCATAATAAATAGCCCTTTTGTCAGAAAAATACAAATTCTATGTTCTTCTATAGGAAATTTAATTCTCTACAACTTTGTAGAAGGAAGTTTTTCCAAATTCCAAACATAAATTATCCGAAATTCATAAACGGATGATTTTTCACACCAAAATACTGATAAAAACACATCAGCACTAATTCCTTCTTTTATATCCACAAAATAAATATTTTCTTATCATATAAATCAATAATTAATTATTCATAAATAATATTACAGAACTACAATATTGACAATCAGGTCGTTCCTAGGAAAGAGGGGGCCTTCCGATAAGGATTTCTTCTTACTGGCGCGCAATTAAATAACCCCTCCTAGACAGAACTTCCTTAGACATTGTCAATAATGCTATCTAATAATATTATTCAAATAATATGAATTATTGAGTTGATAATGTGAAATACTGTGCAATGACAATTATTGAATCAATAATACAAAATATCAACTGTAGCAATTATTGAATCAATCATAGCAACGTAGCAATTATTGACATAAAATATCAACGTAGCAATTATTGAATCAATAAAATATCATTCAATTATTGAATCAATAATATAAAATATTGAACAGTAATTACTGTAACAATAATTGAATAAGTGTCTTCTCACGTATGAATCAATAATTCAAAATACTGTTCAATACCGTGTGCTACTGTGCAACACCGCGTATTACTGTACTTTTATCACCGGGTATTTCAACAGTACTAACGGTAACAACTACGCCGTTATTTTATAAAAAGGTTATTTTTGTCGCTTTCTATATCCGACAGTTATTCCGTTGTGGGGCCCACAAATAGCTGCGCCGTCGTACGAATATTCTCCGACAACAAGAATATTCCACGACCAAACGAATATTTCCCGACAATAATGAATATTTTATAACCACTTGCTCATTTTAAAATATTTGCACACTTCACCCATAACTTTTCATATTTATCAAATCAACACCTTACTATTTCGAAATAATATATAAAGAAAATTAAATCTTTATTCATAAAAGTTGAGGTCTTACAACCTCCCCTCCTTATGAAATTTCTTCCTCAAAATTGACGTACGTACCTGGTATGTCGAAAAGGTGAGGATACCTCGCTTTCATTTTCGATTCCAATTCCCAGGTCATTTCCTCAATTGTATGGTTTTTCCACAAAACTTTAACTTGAGGTATAATTTTCGAGCTTAGGACATGCTCCTTCCAATCCAAGATCTTGACAGGTACCTCCTCGTACGTTAAATCTTCGGCTATCTCATCTGGTTCTAACTCAATAATGCGGTTTGGGTCTTTCACATATTTACGAAGCACGGATATGTGAAAAACGTTATGAACACGAGACATGCTTGGAGGTAAAGCGAGTCTATAGGCCACATTTCCTACTCGATCAAGGATTTCAAATGGACCAATGAATCGTGGATTGAGCTTTCCTCTCTTCCCGAATCTCGTAACTATCTTCCACGGAGCAACACGTAATAACACATGGTCCTCAACATTAAATTTCACGTCCTTTCGATGAAGATCCGCATAACTCTTTTGTCAATCTTGTGCGGTTTGTATCCGTTGTCGAATTATTTGGATCTTTTCCGTAGTCATACGTACTAACTCCGGTCCCAATAATGTTGCTTCACCCACCTCATCCCAGCATACTGGAGAGCGACACTTTGTCCCATACAACGCTTTGAATGGAGCTAGGCCTATACTTGCCTGATAACTGTTGTTGTAGGATAATTCCACCAATCGTAAGTACTTATCCCAACTCTCTTTGAAGTCTAGAACACAGAGTCTCAATAGATCTTCAAGAGTTTGAATAGTTCTTTCCGATTGTCCGTCCGTTTGAGGATGATAAGCCGAGCTGAATCGTAAATCCGTGCCCATAGCTTTCTACAAACTGATCCAAAATCGTAAAGTAAATCTGGGGTCACGATCCAAAACTATGGATACTAGCATGCCATGCAATCTCACAATCTCATTCACGTACATATGAGCAAGACGTTCAAGGGAATAAGTCTCTCGTATCGGCAAGAAATGAGCAGACTTGGTTAATCTATCAACAATAACCCAAATCGCATCTATGCCTTGAGAAACCTTGGGAAGACCCGTAACGAAATCCATCGTAATGTGTTCCCACTTCTATTTCGGAATCTCAAGTGGTTGCAATGGACCCTTCGGCACTTGATGCTCCGCTTTTACACGTTAACAAGTTAAACATCTCGAAATAAACTCTGCGATCTCTCTTTTCATATTGCTCCAACAAAATGTATGTCGAAGATCACAATACATTTTGGTACTCCCAAGATGGATTGCAAAAGGTGTGTTGTGTGCCTCCATCATGATTCTATACTTTAAGTCAGAATCGTTAGGAACACAAAGTCTGGAGTTGACTCGAAGTATTCCCTCTTCATCGATTCTTGCTTCTGGAATGGCACCTTCTTGCACCTTCTTCTTCATCTTCATCAGCTCCGGATCAGTAACTTGAGTAGCTTTAACTTTATTAATCAAAGCTGGTTCTACGCATATACTTGACATCATCGCACTCGCTCCCACATATGATCTTCTACTCAATGCGTCAGCTACCACGTTCGCTTTTCCAGGATGGTATTGGATGGTATGATCGTAATCTTTCAACAGCTCAAGCCAACGTCGTTGCCGCATGTTGAGTTCCTTTTGAGTGAAGAAATATTTAAGGCTCTTATGATCCGTATAAATCTCCACTTTCTCCCCGTACAGGTAATGTCTCCAGATCTTCAACGCAAAAACGACTGCTGCCAACTCCAGATCATGAGTAGGATAATTCCTCTCATATTCTTTGAGTTGTCGCGAGGCATAGGCTATGACTTTCCCATGTTGTATGAGAACACATCCTAACCCTTTGCCCGAAGCATCACTGTAGATAACAAATCCATCCGAACCAGATGGTATTGTCAGAATAGGTGCCGAGATAAGTCTTCTCTTGAGCTCTTGGAAGCTCTTCTCGCATTCCTCGCTCCAAACAAATTTTATATCTTTCCGAGTCAACTGAGTTAATGGAGTAGCGATTCGAGAAAATCCCTTTATGAACCTCCGATAATAACCAGCTAAGCCCAGAAAGCTTCGTACTTCGGTCACCGACATAGGTTGCTCCCAGCTTTGTATTGCTTCAATCTTCGTCGGGTCAACAGATACTCCACGTTTCGATACCACGTGCCCAAGAAATGCTACTTCCTCAAGCCAGAACTCGCACTTCTTTAGCTTGGCATATAGCTTGTTCTCACGAAGCTTTTGAAGTACCCACTTCAAGTAGTGCTCATGATCTTCACGGCTTTTAGAATAGATGAGGATGTCATCAATAAAGACAACAACGAACTGATCCAAATATTCTTTAAATACACGGTTCATCATATCCATGAAAGCAACAGGAGCATTAGTCAATCCAAAAGACATGACTACGAACTCATAATGCCCGTACCGAGTTCTGAAGGCAGTCTTCGAAATATCCTCAGTTTTAATCTTCAACTGATGATATCCAGAACGAAGATCAATCTTTGAAAAGAATTGTGCTCCTTGCAACTAGTCGAACAGGTCATCAATACGAGGTAGCGGATACCTATTCTTGATGGTGACATGGTTTAACTCCCGATAGTCAATACAAAGTTGCATACTCCCGTCTTTCTTCTTTACGAATAAAACAGGAGCACCCCAAGGAGACATACTAGGATGAATAAAATCGATGTCTAATAACTCCTGTAGTTGGACCTCTAACTCCTGAAGTTCAATAGGAGCCATTCGATATGGGATTTTAGAAATGGGTTTTGTACCGGGTTCAAGGTCAATAAAGAATTCAACTTCAAGTTCTGGGGGTAGACCGGGAAGTTCTTTGAGAAATACATCAGGAAACTCATTAACAACGGAAATATCATTCAAACCTAATGTATTCTGGTTTAGATCAGTGACATGAGCTAAGAAAGCTTGACATCCGTTTTTTAATAAACGAATAGCTTTGTGACTTGAAATGATATTGACTGATTTTAGTGGTTTTGTGGTTTGGATTCGCACAACAGGTTGATTAGGAATATGAAAACTAACAACCTTACGAAAATAATTAATTTTGGCATGGTAAGTGGTTAACCAGTCAATTCCTAAAATCACGTCAAATGCAAGTATTTTCAAAGATATAAGATCAACAGGTAAGGTAAGGGTACCAATCTGAATAAAGCAAGATTTGTAAACTGTAGATGTAACAAAGGTTTCTCCCAACGGAGTTTCAACAGATAAGTCAAAGTCTAATTTATCAGAAGTCAAGTTCAAATGTTGAGCACAAGCAGGTGAAATAAAGGAATGTGTAGCACCGATATCTAACAAGGTGTAAACTTCACAAGAGTTTATGATTAGCTTACCCGTAATCACCTCGTGTGGGTTCCTCGCATTTTGGGCTGTCACGACAAACGCTCTTTCAGGAATCACCGACTTTGACTTGTCCGAAACCGCCTTTGGAATCACCACCCCCGCTGGATTTGGTTTCGCAACAGGATAATCTCGAGCTATATGTCCTTCTTCTCCACAGTTATAGCATGCTTTGAATTGTTGTGGGCAGTTTGGGCTGATGTGTCCCTCTTTCCCGCATTTATAGCATACGACCGGTGGTCGTTCTCCTCCCCTAGAAACAGATGATGCTGGTGCTGATGTTGACGTCTTCACGTTCTCATTGTTATACCTTCTCTTCTAGAAATCTCCCCCCGATTCGCTTCTTCTACTATCATGGCCACGATTACCACCGGAGTGGTTACCGCTTCTGTCATACTTTCCTCCTCGCTGGTTGTCATTGCTCCGATGACTGCTGCCTCCGGTACAACCTTGGTTATTGTTCCTTGGTTGAATATAATCACTATCTCGTTCTAACAACTGGGCCCTGTTCACTACATCCGAATATATAGAAAATTTGTGAGAAATGAGGTATTGACGTATTTCGGGTTTCAAACCTCTTAGAAATATCCGCGTCATACGTTCCTCATTCTCCACCAAATGAGGTGCAAACTTGGACAACTCCGCGAACTTAGCCTCGTACTGGGATACCGTCATGTTGTTTTGCTCGAGTCTGATAAATTCTACTTCCTTCATATGACGAATACTTTCTGGAAAATACTTGTCATTGAACAGTTTCTGGAATTCCTCCCAAGACATCTTGAGTGCGGCAGGCTGGGTACGCTTCACAGACTCCCACCAGTAATCTGCTTCTCCACGGAACATAAACGTGGCGAATGGAACCTTCTGTTCCTCCGTGCATCCCAAGTCATCAAATATCTTGGTAATTTGCTTAACCCACGTCTCCGCCTTGATCGGATCCGACTTTCCCTGAAATTCTGGTGGTCCCAACTCTTTGAACTACTTGGCAGTGACAATTTGCGAGTTGCTATTATCTCCACCTGTATTTTGCACACGAGTTTCCCTCGTCTGGTTTTGCATGAACTGCAAAAAACTTCTAAACATCTCATCGTTTATCGTCTGATCAGCGTTGTTTTCAGGATGAACATTGCCTTCTTATTGCACGTTCTCCTGGTTGGTGATTAAAGGTGTCTCCACGGTCTCATTCACTTCGTTGTTAACATTCTCAGCTGCCATTCTCAAATACTGTCATAAAACAATAATTAAACAAATAACATATCACATATTAACCCTATGCTCCGACTGACCAATAAATAACACATAAGCTTAGGTAGGACATACTAGTGAAGGATTTACTCGTCTCTCCCCTCCTAGTTCTATTCCCCGATCTCCGCCAGAGATCATATCCCTAAGCTCTGATACCAACTGTGACGCCCCCAGAATAGGTCCAGTCAACCCAACCCATTCTGAGTCGTCAAATACATGGTACAAAATTCAAATACAAACTTTATATCACACAGTCGTGTAAAATACGACCACACAACTGTGAGTGTCAATACAAATATATAGAAAATATTAATATTCAAACTAAGTCCTCATTATAATTATTATCACACTATTTATCAAAAATAGTGAGGACTACTACTGCTCTAACTCGGACCATCACTCTGTCCCCCAACTAGTTCCCGCAACATTCTCATTTCCTGAAGAGGACAATAGATGAAAAGGGCGAGCTCAACTAGCCCAGTAAAGAATATTATGACTAAGATAATAGAAAACAAATTATCGTTAGCCTTCAACAATTCAGATAAAATATTATTGACAACAAGTTTTAGATCAATATTTGCAGCGGAAATAACCATTCATCATCAATATTTTATCCCTGTAACATCAATCAATATACATCTCGAATCAAATATTCATCTTTGCACTACAGGCCAAAGATATTCATTTGTATCACCAGTAGTCATGTTCATCTCAACACCTGTCATCTTTGCACTACGGTCAAAGATATTCATCAGGTAATCATTCATCTTTGCTTTACAGGCCAAAGATATTCAGTTATATCACCTTTTAGGACTGAGGATGATGAAAAACATTTTTAAAGAACGAATCCAGTGTGATAAAGGACAAAGATTAAGGTTTCGTATTTTAGTTTATCCAATTCAAAAATACTTCGTAATAATCAATTGTGGAGCAAAATTCAAGAATAAAGCTCAAAACTTAGATCCAATCAAAGATAAGAACTTTAACAAGCAACTTGGACAAACAGAAGAAAATTTAATTTTTCCGTGAATAGTGCCATATACTTGAATAGTAACCCCGAGGGAAAAAGTAAGAATTTTATAATAAAATTCATGACAATATTTTGGTATAATAATATTGAAAAGAATAACATCATTTACGAAAGAAAATAACATCCCTTACCTCAAAAGAATAGTACTTCTAACTGGTATATCGGATATAAGGCTGAAGAAAACTTACACTGAATAGTACCACTCAAAGTATCTAAATACTCACAAAAATACGCTCGATATTATAGAGAGAGAAAACTTCTGATTCTGGTGTGATTTTCAATTCTAACCTAAGCACCCTATTTATAGAAAAAGCTTAGGATGCCAAAGTAGACTAATTATAAATCAATAATTAATTATTCACAAATATTATTACAGAACTACAATATTAAAAACCAGGTCGTTCCCAGAAAAGAGGGGGCCTTCCGATAAGGACTCCTCCTTACTGGCTCGCGATTAAATAACCCCTCCTAGACAGAACTTCCTTAGACATTGTCAATAATGCTATCTAATAATATTATTCAAATAATATGAATTATTGAGTTGATAATGTGAAATACTGTGCAATGACAATTATTGAATCAATAATACAAAATATCAACTGTAGCAATTATTGAATCAATCATAGCAACGTAGCAATTATTGATATAAAATATCAACGTAGCAATTATTGAATTAATAAAATATCATGTAATTATTGAATCAATAATATAAAATATTGAACAGTAATTACTGTAACAATAATTGAACAAGTGTCTTCTCACGTAAGAATCAATAATTCAAAATACTGTGCAATACCGTGTGATACTGTGCAACACCGCGTGCTACTGTGCAACACCGCGTATTACTGTACTTTTATCACCGGGTATTTCAACAGTACTAACGGTAATAACTATTCCGTTATTTTATAAAAAGGTTATTTCTGTCGCTTTCTATATCCGACAGTTATTCCGTTGTGGGGTCCACAAATTGCTGCGTCGTCGTACGAATATTTCCCGACAATAATGAATATTTTATAACTACTTGCTCATTTTAAAATATTTGCACACTTCACCCATAAATTTTCATATTTATCAAATCAACACCTTACTATTTTGAAATAATATATAAAAAAATTAAATCTTTATTCATAAAAGTTGGGGTCTTATAGTGGGGCCCACAAATAGCTGCGCCGTCGTACGAATATTCCCCGACAACAAGAATATTCCACGACCAAACAAATATTCTCCGACAACAAGAATATTTTATAACCACTTGCTTATTTTAAAATATTTGCACATTTCACCCTTAACTTTAAACTTTTATCAATTTAACCATTTACTAAATAAAAAAATTGAATACTTCTATTTCATAAAATCTGGGGTCTTACATCTATACAGGCCATAAAAGCCTCAAATATTTCTTCACTCATAAAGAAATCAATATGCTACAATGATGTTGGCTTGAGCTATTAAAATATTATGACCACACTATCCAATTGTTGGGTATTTTCTAGTTACGCACAACACGCAAGTATACGTGGTCAACAAGTAATAAAGTGAAAGTAATTCCTCATGGGAACGATACTTTACTTTCACTTTATTACTTGTTGACCACGTATACTTGCGCGTTGTGCGTAACTAGAAAATACCCAACAAGTTTTTGGCGCCGTTGCCGGGGAATTAATTTAATAATTATTTGCCAATATTAACTTCAATCAAATTAGTCTTAATTTAAATATTTTTGTTATTTTAATTCTCTTCCTATCTTACTATCTTTTTAGGTACAATGGCTGAATTCAATTATCAATGGCCCTATTCGAGTACGACTCAACCAAGGGATACAGGGATTGATGAACTTATATTAGCACAGATTGAAGAACTTTCGAGGACGTGGGAGGTTATTGCAGCCCAACGGAGTCGAAGGATAACCGTTACATGTAATTATTGTGCTAGTAACCATCAACGTCATCAATGCGCCGTCAATTTTGAACCGGTACAATATAGTGGTGATTACCTCAACAACTATGCGGATCCTAACTATCACCAAGATTGGGGGTATCACCCAAATTCTTCATGGAGCTACAATTATGAAGACCAATACTATGCTCCAAATCCATCATACTCACCAGAATTTTCATGTCCACCTCCATTGCCACAAGAAGAAAAGCTAGGTTGGGAAGAAGCTTTGGCCAGACTCCAAACAAAAAATGAAGAGGCAATGAAATCTATAGCGACGAAAATTAAGAATCTAGCAATTGAGCTGGAGCAAATGACCAAAGCTATAAACAACATTCTTCCAAACACTGGTCCTAATTACATGGATTTCGAAACTGATGGAGAGCCAGGATCAAATCTGCTATTGGATGAGCCACAAGAAGAAAAATTAAATTTGGAGCAACTCATCACTACCCCACCAAATGGTCCTAATAACATGGATTCCGAAACAGAAACAGATAATTTAGAGCTGAGGGAATGGTGGTCCAAGTTCATAGTAGACATGGAGGTGAGGAGGATTAATAAAGAGAGGTCAATTCGAGATCAAGAGTTATCAACTCAAAATCTTTATAATCAGATGGAACAACTCACCAACGCCTCAAACAACCTTCCTCCAAACACTTGGCGTAATGACATGGATGACGAAACTGACGGAGAACCCGAACCAAATCTACAACTGGATGAGCCACAAGATGTAGAAAGTGAGGAGACAAATGGGGATAATGAAATAGAGGTCGACGAAGATCTAAATGGGTCTCCACCGAAGATCAAAAAGTCAGTCAGATTTGTAAAACTATGCCCGATTGGTAGTCATGTCGTCAGCGAAGCTCTTTATGATATATGAGCGAGTACAATTTTGAAGCCATGGTGGGACGAGAAAGAAAAGATAGACGAAGAGCCCATTGTGTGTGACAAGCTTCCATGCCCCAAAGTGATCACACACACAATGGAGAAAACACCTAGCTGTGGGACGTTCTTGATTGAGATCATACCGATTCAGAGCATTCTAGGTGACTTTGATGCACTGGCCATCGCCTGTGGGAACCTCCCAAAGGATTATTTGCTACTGATGGATGGAGGGTTCCTCAACTTTTGAAGAGGAATTGGATAATGTTGACCAGACAAAGTCCGGCTGAAGGACTATAAAACAAGCGCTTATTGGGAGGCAACCCAAGTTTAATTTTTAGTTTTAGTTTTTAGGTTTCATATTATTTGATAGATTTTTCATTTTTTTTAGGATTTAATAAACTTGCTTCTATTGTCTCACAGGTTAGTCCAGTCAAACTCAAGTGTGGTGCCCGATTCATTCCAATGTGCCTAGCCTATTCTTCAGACTTAGCAGATAATGAGGAAAATTGCGATATTTTCAGGGAAGTCCTCTCTTTTAAGTTTTTCTATCTTAGCCATTGGAGACAATATCTGTTTTAAGTTTGGGGGTATTTATCATGTTTAGCATTCACTTGGGCAATGTTTTGATGTAATTTGATTGTGGCCTATGATAAGAGGGTGGTTAATTTTTAACTCTTGGAGAATTGATGAACATGTTTAGTCTATATTTTAACTGATTAGTTGGTTTCACACTACTTGCGAAATTTTTGAAAATTTTTTCACATATCCATTTGTTTAGCCAGTTGGGATTGAATTTTTTTTTTGGCTAAATGCTTATGAAAGATATCATTGCAACTTGAGAAATCTTATTTGAGCATCATTCAAAGTGAAAATTAGGCACTCACATAAGTTTGGGAGAAATCTTGGGTATTTTTGAAAAATAAATTGGAACCTTCCCAAGTTGAATAATTGAGCATGTGGTGGGTCGAGATGGAGCGTAACACGCACTCCCCATAAACACAAGCACGAGATGGAGCGTAAAACGCACTCACTAAAAAGAAAAAAAAAGTATTTTTGAAGTACTTGGGAAGGGTTCATATGTGCTTAAATATTTAAATATCCGGTTGATCCTCGAGAAAAAAATTGTGCTTTGTCTATATTAGCGATGATTGATGTGATAAGAAGTTTTGAGAGTTGTTTTTGAAAATATTTTATGAGTATTGGTTGATCTTATCTAAATCATGACTAGTTTAAACAGTTGGATGCACACACGCACTTAAAAGATTAAGAGTAAATGTGAAATTAACGAAAGTTGTTGAAATTTTAAGACATGGCATTGTTTTAAAATTTTCTTTGGGTTATCATTTGTTTTAACCTTTGAGGCCACTGTTTAAATTTATATTGACTAATTGCCTGAGTGGATCATTGCTAGAGGATGAAGTTTTCTAATTTGTGTTTGCTTGAGGACAAGCAAAGTTTCAAGTTTGGGGGTTTTTCTTGAGTGGGTTTAACACCCACGAATTGGTATTCTTTAGAACTTGATTTTTGTTGTGTTCAAGTGTTTTTGCTATCATTTTAACTCGAATTTATATGATCATGTGCAGGAATGAAATGGAGGCAAAAGGAGCGTAAAAAGGCTTCAATTTTAGCATACAAGAGGTGTTCATCCGCTAGGGCGGGTCTCATAAAGTACTTCACCAGCTGGAGCGGCACCTTGCAAATTTTAATCAAGCCGAACAGCAGCTTCTCCCGCTGGGGCGAGGCTGTCATGGGTAATTCCCCGCAGGGGCGGGGAGGCAGCAGTGGCTGTTGCCTTAATTTCCTATATAGGCTATCAATTGGGACAATCAAAGCTACTGGGGGATTATTTGCCTAGTAGGACTTTGGGTGCAACAAGGGCATGATATAGATGCTGATTCATGATATAAAGAGGGAGACTTGACCGGATATAATATATATATATATATAATATATTCAATTAGATAATGTTATTCTTTTCCCATTCGGATTGGGATGATATATTATAGGGTCCTTTACAGAAATATACAACAATTAGAAAGTAATTACAACATTAGTGCATCCAAAAAATAATTACAAAAATAAGACAATAAATTCAAACCATTCAATTTCACATTAATAAGGAACCCTAAAATCAAGGAGAATTAATAATTCAAATTTAAATCTTTTGGATCTAACAACAAAAACAAATCCATAATTCAAAATTCAAATCAAAAGGAGAAAAAACAAAAAATTATCTTCTCTTTCCTAATCTTCACCTCCCTCATCATCTTCCTCTGCCGCCTCCTCAAAAATTTCTGAGAAATTGCTGCACATAATAATATACAGCATATAAAATCACCAATGACTAATATAATTCAGAAGTGAAGTAATCGCATCATTAAAACCAAAGTAAATGTTAGTACAAATCTTTTATCCTTCCAATACGACTTTTGGTCCAGCTTTGGAACAACAAGGGTGGCGTTTAAAATGTGGGCAGTAACAACGGCATCTATTATCTGCGGCCAATCAGAAACCGTTACTAACAACAGTTTTCACAATTTTGTGGATCCTGTCCTATCAAATAATTTAAGAATTGTAAAGCCATACTTTGGTTAAAATCCATGCCAACAAGAGATCTCCCCTAATTTCTATTCCTCTTATAGTGAAACAGTTTTATTTCAGCCTATGCATTAATCCATAAGATGACCAACATGCCTAACAAAAAATTCTTCAATCTACCATAAGGTTACCTTGGTCTGAAGGTTTGGCAACCAACTGCATGAAGGTTTAGCTACCAACTGCATCACATTCAAAATAAATTGATAAACTAATAAACCTGAATTGGTTACCTTGGTCTTAAGGTTTGGTTACCAACTGTATGAAAGTTTGGCTACCAACTACATCACATTCAAACTATATTGATAACCTAATAAAACTAAATTGGTTACCTTAATATGAAGGTTTGGTAACCAACTGCATGAAAGTTTGGCTACCAACTGCATCACATTCAAAAATAAATTGGTAACTTAATAAAACTGAATTGATTACCTTGGTACACTATGAAAAAACTGCAGGTGTGGAGGTGGATTGGTTACTTTGGTATGAAGATTTGGTTACCTTGGTATGAAAGTTTGGTTACCTTGGTATGAAGGTTTGGTTACCAACTGTATTATGAAAAAACTACAGGTGTGGAGGTGGATTGGTTACCTTGGTATGAAGGTTTGGTTACATTGCTATGAAGGTTTGGTTACCTTGGTATGAAGGTTTAGTTACCTTAGTATGAAAGTTTGGTTACCAACTACACTATGAAAAAACTGCAGGTGTATAGGTGGATTGGTTACTTTGGTATGAAGGTTTGGTTATCTTAGTATGAAAGTTTGGTTACCTTGGTATGAAGGTTTGGTTACCAACTGCATTATGAAAAAACTGCAGGTGTAGAGGTGGATTGGTTACCTTGGTATGAAGGTTTGGTTACATTAGTATGAAGGTTTGGTTACCTTGATATGAAAGTTTCATTACCAACTGTACTATAAAAAATTGCACATTGTAGGAAAGTTTTCCTCCTTCAATTAACCAAAAAGTAGTATTACTCTTTTAAAAAACATACATTGTTGTTACACAGATACGCATCAATAAAGACAAAAGACCAAGACCAAATATAAAGCAAGAACAAAATTGAGTAATAAATAGGGGAGCCACTTTCTTTCCCCTCAAAATATGCCCCCTCCATCTCTTCTCCTTTTCCTTTTTCCTTCTAGTAGATAACTAGTAATACGGAGCAAGTTACTTTTAAATAAATGGGTAAAAACACAGTAAAAAGGTAATCCAGATAGAGAAATAGTGAGGAGAATGAAGGATGGAAGGAATAAATTAATAATAATAATTAACCATAACCACACAGAACTTGCTCATAGAACGACGAACTGATCGTCAGCTAAAGCTACACAATACTACTACTAGTCTACTTTGTTTGACGCCCTCCGGCCTCCACTTCGCAGTCTATTTCGACGCCCTGCACTTTGCAGGGAAGGAGATGGTGCTTTTCTTTTTCTTTTTCTGTTGACAGGTGGAGGAGGATGAGGAGAAGGAGAAATTAAGAAAACTCTAAAATGAGATTGGCGGATGTTTCATGAGCCCATTATTAATCGCTTAAATTAAAAGAATACTAATTATATTAATTTTGTAAATAAACTATTAAAAATGTATTAATTTTGTAAATATTTTCTAGATACACCGTTGTTGTAATTTTTTCTAAAAATGTACTAGAAAATATAATTTATCCTATATTATATAGTTAAGTGGGCCGATTATTTTTCCTTTTCTCGCACGGATCTGACGCAAGCTGAAGCAAATAAAGTGGGCTGCATTTGGATATGGTAGAAGGACTTAAAAGAAGGCTGGGCATTCACGTGCATAAGGATATAAAAGTGGGCTATCAATTAGTAAGCAGCTCAACTCCTTTTCTTATTTGGATATTAGGATGCTAGACTATAAGGGGCTACGAATTTTAATATATAAGGGAGACTTGAACATACAAAAAAGGAGGCCATGTGGGAGCAGCTTGGATATTCAAGGAGATATTATTCAATTTGGACTCCACCTGGAGAGGGTAGCTTAGCTTAGCATATATATATATATATATATATATATATATATATATATATATTATATACTACCTCCGTTCTATAATAAGTGCTTTTTTAGCTTAAATCACACATACCAATACACAAGCTAAAATGGCAAAAATACCCTTAATATATTTTCTTTGTTTTGTTTGAGACTTTTTTTATTTCATTTTGGTCTCTCTTTCTCTTTCTTCAACCTTTCAACTTCCCAATAAATACGCAATAAATACCATTGGTTGTATAAGGGCACATATGGGAAAATATTGTAAAAATTAAATTAGAATTCTAACACATCACTTATTATGGAAAAATATATTAAGCCTAAAAAAGCACTTATTATGGGACGGAGGTAGTATTAAATTAGGTAATATAGAGAATATATTGGCAGTAGCTTAGTGGGAGTTTATTTTTATTTATTCTAATAGATTAGTTTTATTATTAGTTAAGTTTTAATAAAATAATAAATCCTAGTTGAAAGAGGAGTGGGAGATTGAAGTAAGTGGAAGCCATTGGAGATCCAAATCAAGAGCAAGAAGGAGGATGAATTTGTCGACAACAGATTCAATTCTTTTTCTTAATCTTATTCTTATCTTTTAATGTGTATTCAAGTGTGGATTCTTAGTTTTAATTCAATGAACTAATTCTTTGTTTAAGATTATAATGGATCTTATTGTGTAGTTTTTTTTAATATGCTTCTCTATCGATTATTATAATCTATTGTTGAGATTGTCTATTGTGATTTGGACTTAACTGCTTAATTGCCTAATTATCAATTACCGTGATAATCTATATGAAATCGAGAGACGAGTATAGATTTAGATCTAATCATAATAGCATGTGTTCGTGATTTCTGCGTAGATGAAAATTATGATTCGTGTTTAGGATAGAGATATGCCTTTAGGCCATATGTAATCTTATAGAGAACTTGTGATTAAATCCTTTTTAATTGTAATTCACATAGAGATATAGTGGATTAGTTAATTAGGGTGTCTTACTTAATTCTATCATCTGTGGATTTAAGTGAGTATGGATATTATATATCGAGAGGTGGTTCTATCTGCGTTAGTGTTCTTGATTAACAATTCAGAATAATGAGAATAATTGATGAGAAGTGTGTTAGATTAAATGAAGCAATAAGTGAAGTTGTGATCTTAAATCTCCGTAATCTTAATTTAACTAGTGGTGAATAATAGTAGTTTAATTATATATATTGATAATTCATTCGTTTGAATAAGATTGAGTTGGTTACGGGTTAGTACTTGGTGATTCTTATTAAGTAATTCCTTATGGGAACGATATACTTTACTTTCACTTTATTACTTGTTGACCACGTATACTTGCGTGTTGTGCGTAATTAGATTTTTCCCAACAAATTTTTGGTGCCGTTGTACTTAATAAGAATCACCAAGTACTAACTCGTAACCAACTCAATCTTATTCAATCGAATGAATTATCAATATATATAATTAAACTACTATTATTCACCACTAGTTAAATTAAGATTACGAAGATTTAAGATCACAACTTCACTTATTGCTTCATTTAATCTAACACACTTCTCATCAATTATTCTCATTATTCTGAATTGTTAATCAAGAACACTAACGCAGATAGAACCACCTCTCGATATATAATATCCATACTCACTTAAATCCACAGATGATAGAATTAAGTAAGACACCCTAATTAACTAATCCACTATATCTCTATGTGAATTACAATTAAAAAGGATTTAATCACAAGTTCTCTATAAGATTACATATGGCGTAAAGGCATATCTCTATCCTAAACACGAATCATAATTTTTATCTACGCAGAAATCACGAACACATTCTATTATGATCAGATTTAAATCTATACTCCTTTCTCGATTTCATATAGATTATCACGGTAATTGATAATTAGGCAATTAAGCAGTTAAGTCCAAATCACAATAGACAATCTCAACAATAGATTATAATAATCGATAGAGAAGCATATTAAAATAAACTACACAATAAGATCCATTGTAATCTTAAAACAAAGAACTAGTTTATTGAATTAAAACTAAGAATTCACACTTGAATACATATTAAAAGATAAGAATAAGATTAAAGAAAAGAATTGAATCTGTTGCTGGCAAATTCGTCCTCCTTGCTCTTGATTTGGATCTCCAATGACTTCCACTTGCTTCAATCTCCCACTCCCCTTTCAACTAGGGTTTATTATTTTATTAAAACTTAACTAATAATAAAACTAATCTATTAGAATAAATAAAAATAAACTCCCACTAAGCTACTGCCAATATATTCTCTATATTAGCTAATCTAATCTAATCTAATATATATATATATATATATATATATATATATATATATATATATATGCTAAGCTAAGCTACCCTCTCCAGGTGGACTCCCAATTTAATAATATCTCCTTGAACATCCAAGCTGCTCCCACGTGGCCTCCTTTTTTGTATCAGGTTCAAGTCTCCCTTATATATTAAAATTCGTAGCCCCTTATAGTCTAGCATCCTAATATCCGAATAAGAAAAGGTGTTGAGCTGCGTGCCAATTGATAGCCCACTTTTATATCCTTATGCACGTGAATGCCCAGCCTTCTTTTAAGTCCTTTCATATCCAAATGCAGCCCACTTTATTTGCTTCAGCTTGCGTCAGATCCGTGTGAGAAAAGGAAAAGCAGCCGGCCCACTTAACTATATAATATATCGTCCCAATCCGAATGGGAAAAGAATAACATTATCTAATTGAATATATTATATATATATTATATTCGGTCCAGTCTCCCTCTTTATATCATGAGTCAGCATCTATATCATGCCCTTATTGCACCCAAAGTCCTACTCGGCAAATAATCCCCCAGCAGCTTTGATTGTCCCAATTGATAGCCCATGTATCAATTGATAGCCCATGTAGGAAATTAAAGCAACAATCACTGCCGCCTCCCCGCCCCAGCGGGGAATTGCCCATGACAGCCCTGCCCCAGCAGGGAGAAGCTGCTGTCCGGCTTGATTAAAATTTACAAGGTGCCACTCCAGTTGGTGAAGTACTTTATGGGACCCGCCCAAACGGGTGAACACCTCTTGTATGCTAAAATTGAAGCCTTTTTATGCTCTTTTTGCCTCCATTTCATTTTCTGCACATGATCATATAAATTCGAGTTAAAATGATAGCAAAAACACTTGAACACAACAGAAATCAAGGTCTAAAGAATACCAATTCGTGGGTGTTAAACCCACTCATCACCAATACCACCCTGGAAAGGCGAATGTGGTAGTTAATGCATTAAGTAGATGATTATATGGGAGTACAAGTGTAATATTAACAACACAAGGGCGCATTTTGTATGACTTATAAAAGATGGAGATAGAGTTAAAGATGTCAGGAACCCACATGAAGATTGCAAATGTAAGAGTAAAACCAGCTTTAATTAACAAAATTAAGATTGATCAAGCTACTGATCCAAAACTGGTGAATATGATGAAGAAGATATAAGAAGGTGCTATTCCAGAAAAAAGAATCGACGAGGAAGGGATACTTCGAGTTAACTCTCGATTGTGTCCCCAACAACCCCGAATTAAAATATAAAATCATGATGGAAGCAAACAACATACCATTTGCAATTCACCCTGGAAGTACCAAATGTATTGTTGTTAGGTTTGTATGTAGCGCGATTACGTAATCAAATCGCATAAACAGAGTGAAAGCGCGATAAAAGGGAATTTTCAAAATTATATACAAACCATCACCATGATCATACTTTATGCTTAACTATCAATTCAATATGAAAGAGAAGGAGATCAGATTCATACATATGTAAGTCTAGCTTCCTCTGATACGAGTTCTGCTCTAATCCTTTTCACGTTCAACTTGAATCCACGAGATTGATTCCTTCATTTGATCAACGTTAACCACCCAAGTGTTTGGCCTCTAGAGGTGATCCACCAAGAAAGAACAATTATTCAAGAAGGAGGGTGTATGGCTAAACCATAGTTTCTATCTCTATAGAAATAATGTGCACTCTCATAACTCTTGGAATTTGCATTAACCCTAAATCAAAATAAGACTCCTCTTATTTATAGATTTAGGCAACCCTCCTAAACCTTTTAGGATTAGGATTTTATTTTAATTAATTAAACTCTTTTATTTAATTAGGCTTACTAATCTTATTAGGAATAATTAATTAAACTCTTTTAACTAATTTGTCTCCTAATCTTATTAGGAATATGAGAGAGTACTATTATTAATTAATTCACAAACTCTTTTAGGAATTAAACTAATAATAATAATAGTAATAAAAATAATAAGACTCCTCTTATTAATTTATATTTAATATTTTCAAAATATTAAATAATAAATATTAAGCTATTTAATTTATTCTATCACCATAGATTAAATTAAATGCACTTAACTTATTATTATGATTATTCCATTTACTTCTTAAATAAATATTATTCCTTTTATGGTGTGATCCTTTAGGTTTTCCATATTAAACCGGTTGTGAATAAATCAATTAGAACAATTCTAATCTTATTTCAAAATAAATTAACTATTAATTCATTTAAATAAATAGCATTTATTCTAGAATAAGGGTAAGCTCCCTTAGCGCTCAACGACTTTTCGGATAATATAGATTTCAACATTAAACATAAAAGAACGTTTGAGTAAATAGTTATCGTACAATTCATTCCTTTCACCATACAATATCCCAATTAAATATAAGAATTGAAATTACTATCAAGTCTTATTTTATTTAATTACATGTATTTTGATCCTAAATGCACAAACTCTAATAATGCAAATTAGAAACTACTTTCTAATTTCATTATGCATTGGCCAAGGACTACTGAGTTGTCATTTATCGAATCACATAGGACATTCTCTTCTTTTATTAGAAGCGGTAGATTCTTTATTGATCATTCATTATCTCCATGTATAATTAATTATACACAATTATACCCTTTGATATACCCTTAGGGTCTTAAGGGACATGTCAAAGTATAACTCATCATACACAAGATACTATGATGATCTCAAGTCTAAGGATTATTTGTACTACTATCACTAAAGGAATTCCTATTGATAGGAGAATAAAACTCCATTAGGTATTCCTTAGCGAGCCACGTTCAGTGTACTTATTCTCCAATAAGCTACTTGCTTTAGTGTCTCCAGACAAATGATCATGAGATCCATCATCCTCATCCAATGAGCAAGCAACATATTGGTAGCTGTCATTTACACTACTAAATTTACCTTACTCAGGTTCAACTAACACAACAATTAGTATAGCAATAAGCAAGGATCGATCCCACAGAGAGTGATTTGTATTTTATCTATCCAAGTATTTCCAATGAATTGGGGATTTTAGTTTGAAACATATAATTAACTAAAGTGAATAATAAATAAAATATCAACGAGTAAAAGTATTCAATTCTTCAGTTCAGTATCCCCTTTTCACAATTATGATTTACCCAAGTGTTTACACTATTTATCTTCCAATGAGATTAATAACCCTAGATAACCACGATCGCAAATTATCTGAAATTCTCCTTAAGTGTAGATCTAATGCGACGATCGCCAACAAGAGATTCTAACTAACATACAACCTAGAACTATCAGTCTAGATTTAATATGATAGAAGCATTAATCATGAGAATTAGATTATTCCAAGCAATAATTATACAATCATGAACTATTTAACTTGTCTTCTGAAAATCTTAACAATATCTCAAAGCTTGACCACAATAAAATACTGTTAATTGCTACGTGGATTAGACATACATCGTTTGCTTAATATATGACTTAATCTAGCATACATGAAAGTTTATGTAGATAGACAGAATAAATCCCATGAAAGAATAAATAATATATTGATCAAACTAGTAATTGATAGCAAGGTTCACCTCCCTTCAGAATTGAATTGGAAGAATTAACTCATCTCTTCAAGTAATCCTAGATCTAGAATAATAGATGAATGAAAATATAAGAGAATGGATCCCCTTAATATCATCCTATAAGTCCCTTATATACTATTATAATAGCAACCCTAATCTTTATATGTGATTGCACTAAAATCTGAGTCAGAAAAAGAATTCAGCAGGTTCGCTAGCCACCTCGCACGGTCCGCGCTACGAAGGCGCGCTCCGCGCCCAGTATGCAGAATGTCTTTAAGTGCTTCTTTACTTCGTGGCTAGCTCCTCAATCTTTCCTTTGCATGATATAATACATGCTAATTACAATTTACTTTCCATCATGCTTTAGGATCCACAAGCTGCTAGGAATTGGAATGCAAGAATCCTTCTCCAATTAGGAATTACCCAATCCGCATGGCTTGACTTGTAAGTGCATGGCCCACGTGGCATCCAGCAATTCATGACCCACTAGGAATTGATTTGCTTTAATTTGGTAATTGTATGAACCCGTGAGCTACTTGCTTTCTCCCATTAAAACTATTAAAGCTGCTCAATCCTTTGCCCAATTGGAATTTACTTAGGAATTTTTAAGCTACTACATTTGGAATGTATTGCATGGCCCACTCCATGATATCCTGTAGCTTGCCAATTTCGTGTGGTGCTTGGACTTCTTAACCCATGTACATTCCTTTAGAAGCTAGGAACCTTAAGCTGCTAGGACAATTATCTGCTTAGCATAGGAATTCGTGACCTGCTAGGAACTTTAATTGCAAGCTGGTGACGTGGCTTCCACTAAATAAAATCCCTCCTTTTATTGCTTATTTCTTTTTAGGATAACCCACACTCTCTTTGCAAGCTGCCCAACGTGGCCCAGTCATACTGAATTGGGTCAGCCCAATTGGTCCGGCGCGGTCAGCTCTCTAACCACCTTAGCCATGGCGCGGTCAGCGCCGTACATGCAGATTTGTCCAACTTTTATCCTTTAAGCTCAGCTTCACTCCTATCCTGCAAATTCACCTGAAAATAATTAAACCACGTTTTAAGCTCATATCCACATGAAATATGTAATAAAACTAAATATAAAGGAATAATAATCATCGAATATTATGTACTTATTAAATTCCCCCACACTTAGCTTTTTACTCGTCCTCGTGTAAACCAAAAGTTTGATTTCCAAAAACAATACTCAACCATAACGTCAAAAGATTTCAAGATCAAATCATGACTATCAATACAAAACCCATAAAAATATAATTAACGCTTCATCAATCAACTCAAGATAAGCACCTCGCCACTTTACCAATGAATTTCATTAAGTTAAATTGCAACCACATAAGCCCTAGTCTATAATCCACACACTTACTCAACTTAGTTATCATGGAGCAAAAATCGTGCACACCACTCAAAAACTCGAGACATACTTTTTCTATTTTATTTTTTTACCAGAACCCTTTTATTTTACTCTTTGTTTCCGGTGAATGCATTTTATACTTCGTTTCACCTTCCTCCATCATTCTTTTGTAAGTGAGTGTATCTTATGCTCCATCTCACTTATTCGCACGTGTTTATGGGAGAGTGCGTTTTACGCTCCATTTTTCAGCAATCTCTTTGATTTTCAACTTTTTAGATTTTTTTCACATGGTCCTGCAAAAAGCATAAGCAGTTCAATAGTTCTAGAGCATGAGATTAGTGCACATAGGCAACTCCACAGGTAACTAAACCAACTAAGCATATATCACATGTTTAAGTACTCATGAGACAATTCAAATCAAATCAATTACTATGGATCATGACTTAATTTTTCTCAATCATTAACCAATTATACATCAAACAGATTTTAAATTTTTAGCATTGATTTCCAATTTTTGACTTTAACCTTTGAACACAGGCAAATAGAATCATGGAGCTCAAATTTTTCAAAAATTTTCAAGGCAACAAATTTTCAAGTTTCTTATAAAAATGGCAGATCAATATCCCTAAAAATAAAATAAAAACCTAAATCTTTCTCCCCACACTCATACCTGACATTGTCCCCAATGTGAGAAAATCATGCAAAGAAGAACGAACTACAATTAATAAATTAAAAAGAAAAAGGATAGAAAGATCTAATCTGAATTCTTGGGTTGCCTCCCAAGCAGCTGCCCCTTGTTTATTGTCATTGGCTTGACATCTTTCCTCTCTTCTGTGTAATTGGACTTGTGAACTTTAAGTGGACTGGCAACAGTCTCATCCTTAAATGAGGACCATTGTGTACTTCATGATCCTACTCCTTTCCAGCCACCAAATCCTCCTTGTATAATTGTATTCGATCAAAAGATTCCTGCACTGAATAATCCACAACATCAATAGCAAAAACAGCTTTAACATTACCAAGATACCTTCTAGACTCATCTGCGTTGATATGGAACTTTGTACTATCCACTTTCATGATAAAGGTACGACGGTGTTTATCATTCATTGCTTCTGTTAGTTGTATTGATGAAAATGAATCCTCATCCTTCTCGTAGAGAACTGCAGAACTTATCAAATCATTCCCCTCTTCCTCTTGTTCCTTCTTGTTATCAACTTCTAGAATACTGTCTGTTTCTGAAGTAAACACTGAATCCTCCTGCTCCTTTTCGTCACATCCCACTATACCCTGAGATTCCATACGACTAACTATGGTAGCAAGATGACTCATCTGATTCTCCAACATATGGATAGAAGTCCTTGTCTCTTACTGGAACTGTAGTGTCTGTTGTATGAAAGCTTTGAACATATCCTCCATAGACGTTCCAGAATAAACAGGTACTTCGTAGCTCAAGTCGGAATGATCTCTCCATCCGGGATTGTGAATTTCTGCCCAAGGATCATATTGATTGTGATGATGTCCTGCAAATGTTCCCACAGCATTGACGTGTTGCACAGTATCAACCTCATGTAATATTTGAGAATCATCACTTGTGTTTCCTGACTTTGAGCAAATTCCACAATCATTTGCAACTTGCATATTACGTGTAGCCATTTGACGAACCAAAGCAGTTAAATCAGAAATTTGTTGTTCAATATTACTTGTACTTACCCTATTTATCCTTTGAGGTGTATGATCCATCCTAGTTCCATATTGTTGCGAGTTAGCTGCCATGTTTGCAATTAAGTTCCTTGCAGCTTCTGGAGTCTTGTCTATCAGTGCTCCTCCACTTGAAGCATCAATCATGCTTCTATCCATTGGTAGCAACCCCTCATAGAAGTATTGAATCAAGTGATAGTTGTCAATTTCGTGCGGTGGACAGCTGGAACACATCTTCTTGAACCTTTCCAAATACTCATAGAGATTCTCTCCGGTGAATTGCCGAATTCCACATATCTCCTTTCGTAAGTTGGCGACTCTCGAAGCAGGAAAGTAATTCTCCAAGAATAGCCTTTGCATATCAGTCCACGATTGTATCGATCCTGAAGGAAGATAGTAGAACCAGTCTTTAGCCAAATCTACTAATGAGAACGGGAATAGTCTAAGCTTAATCTGCTCCTCTGGCACTCCTTGTGATTTCATTGTGGAACACACCACATGGAACTCCTTTAGATGCTTGTATGGATTTTCACATGTAAGACCACGAAAAATAGGCAAAAGACGAATTAGTCCATAGTTAAGTTCGAAAGCAACATCTAAAGTAGGATATTCAATACACAAGGATGGTTGATCAAGGTCTGGAGTAGCCAGTTCTTTTAAAGTTCTGTTCTTTCTTGGCACCTCCATCTTTTCCTTTTCAAGTGTTGGAACAAGAGATTCTTCTGTATCTGCAAGTTTCTCTATCTCTTGATCAAAATTTAAGTTAATAGATTAAGAGGATTGATTTATAAAAAAAAAGACAAAAAAGACAAAAAAGAAAAAAAAAATTGAAAATAATTGAATAAATAATACTCCCCGGCAACGGCGCCAAAATTTTGTAGCTGTCGTTTACACTACTAAATTTACCTTACTCAGGTTCAACTAACTCAAGAATTAGTATAGCAATAAGCAAGGATCGATCCCACAGAGAGTGATTTGTATTTTATCTATCCAAGTATTTTCAATGAATTGAGGATTTTAGTTTGAAACATATAATTAACTAAAGTGAATAATAAATAAAATATTGATGAGTAAAAGTATTCAATTCTTCAGTTCAGTATCCCCTTTTCACAATTATGATTTAACCAAGTGTTTACACTATTTATCTTCCAATGAGATTAATAACCCTAGATAACCGCGATCGCAAATTATCCGAAATTCTCCTTAAGTGTAGATCTAATGCGACGATCGCCAACAAGAGATTCTAACTAACATACAACCTAGAAATATCAGTCTAGATTTAATATGATAGAAGCATTAAGCATGAGAATTAGATTATTCCAAGAAATAATTACACAATCAGGAACTATTTAACTTGTCTTCTGAAAATCTTAACAATATCTCAAAGCTTGACCATAATAAAATACTGTTAATTGCTACGTGGATTAGACATACATCGTTTGCTTAATATATGACTTAATCTAGTATACATGAAAGTTTATGTAGATAGACAAAATAAATCCCATGAAAGAATAAATAATATATTGATCAAACTAGTAATTAATAGCAAGGTTCACCTCCCTTCAGAATTGAATTGGAAGAATTAACTCATCTCTTCAAGTAATCCTAGATCTAGAATAATAGATGAATGAAAATATAAGAGAATGGATCCCCTTAATATCATCCTATAAGTCCCTTATATACTATTATAATAGCAACCCTAATCTTCATATGTGATTGCACTAAAATCTGAGTCGAAAAAGGAATTCAGCAGGTTCGCTGGCCACCTCGCTCGGTCCGCGCTACAAAGGCACGCTCAGCGCCCAGTATGCAGAATGTCTTCATGTGCTTCTTTACTTCGTGGCTAGCTCCTCAATATTTCCTTTGCATGATATAATACATGCTAATTACAATTTACTTTCCATCATGCTTTAGGATCCACAAGCTGCTAGGAATTGGAATGCAAGAATCCTTCTCCAATTATGAATTACCCAATCCGCATGGCTTGACTTGTAAGTGCATGGCTCACGTGGCATCCAGCAATTCGTGACCCACTAGGAATTGCTTTGCTTTAATTTGGTAGTTGTATGAACCCGTGAGCTGCTTGTTTTCTCCCATTAAAACTATTAAAGCTGCTCAATCCTTTGCCCAATTGGAATTTGCTTAGGAATTCTTAAGCTACTACATTTGGAATGTATTGCATGGCCCACTCCATGATATCATGTAGCTTGCCAATTTCGTGTGGTGCTTGGACTCTTAACCCATGTACATTCCTTTAGAAGCTAGGAACCTTAAGCTGCTAGGACAATTATCTGCTTAGCATAGGAATTTGTGACCTGCTAGGAACTTTGAATTGCAAGCTGGTGACGTGGCTTCCACTAAATAAAATCCCTCCTTTTATTGTTTATTGCTTTCTAGGATAACCCACACTCTCCTTGCAAGCTTCCCAACGTGGCCCAGTCGTACTGAATTGGGTTAGCCCAATTGGTCCGGCGTGGTCAGCGCTCTAACCACCTTAGCCATGGCGCGGTCAGCGCCGTACATGCAGATTTGTCCAACTTTTATCCTTTAAGCTCAGCTTCACTCCTATCCTGCAAATTCAATTGAAAATAATTAAACCACCTTTTAAGCCCATATCCACATGAAACATGTAATAAAACTAAATATAAAGGAATAATAATCATCAAATATTATGTACTTATCACATATGTACCTAATCTATTCGGATTCACTAATCCCTTATTTAGTAATCTAATGATTGGGAACTATTTTAGTTTTAAGCTTTCTAAGAATTTAGATCTCATTAGCATAATCATCATCATGAATCTAAAGCATTGCTTAAAACTATGGATTTATCACATTTAATATAACAGCATCATGTAGATAATATAAAAACAATATCTTTATTAATAATTAATAAGATTGTTACAAACTATATGCTTTATCATATCAAATATGATTGGCTTGTGTTCATACTAATTTCAATTGTAACCTTCGACTTATGTTTTGGTAGAGCAATATAAAAAGAGAGATCGCAGAGTTTATTTCAAGGTATTTATCATGTCAACGCGTCAAGGCAGAACATCAAGTACCTAAGGGTCCATTGCAACCTTTTGAGGTTCCAGAATGGAAGTGGGAACATATTGTTAGGAATCTATATATGGAGTAGAAGGTTTCTTCATTAAGGGGGAGTTTGATTAGAACCCTCATTAGATTCCAAATGTATATGATTTGATGATGAAATACATAAAAGTATATTTGTATGCATAAGTTTTGTATAGTCCTTAATTGAGATATCTATATACAAGGACATAGAATAGAACGATCAAACTTGTTAAGTTGATATTTAACATGTCTGCATATGTAATAGATAGAATCAATTGTAAAAGTTACTTTGCATGTTAGTAGTACAGACAGCAGAGTAATCTATATGTGTTTGAAGAGAAATATGATTAATGTATATTTGTATAAGTAAGTTTTGTAAAGTCCTTACAAATGAATTTTTGTACAAGAACTTAGATTATAAAGATCAAATAATGTTAGGTTGATCTTATTGAAATTATTCTGATATATAGCTAATAGGAAGTTGTTGATCATAAAGTTACTCTACTAGTTTCATAGTATGGAGATACAATACAGAGTTAACTTTGTTCGTAAAGCATTAGGAGAATCGCAGAGTTCACTCTATCTCGTAAGGCGAAGATCAGCTCATAAAATGAACAGATGATCACAAAGCTGCAAGGCTATCTCAAAGCTATAGAAGGAATAGTATAGCTATTACGATTATCATAAATATCACTTCACAAAGTAATGACCAACTTACAAAGTGATCATTGAATCATAAGGTCAAGTAATCTCTTTTAGTAAAGCCTAAACGTAGAATACTCCAAGCAGACGCTGAATGAAAATCATAGCGTAAGATAATTCCAAGATCGGTCAGTGAAGCCTAAGATCGTAAAGTCAACCTCAGAATCATAAAACTTTGTTTATAAAGCTGACCATAGAGCTAAAGAATATTATAAAGCTTACCTTCATGCAATGGATATAAGATGAAGATCACATAAGAAGAAGCCAATAATAGAAGAATATACTCTGATGATATCTGAGTATAGTTCTCACCAAAAGGAGTCTCCAGAAGGACTTTATAAAGGGTACATCACAAAGATACTTGCTTGGTTATAAAGTTCATAATTATTCGCGGAGAAATCAGAAGTTCATACAGTAGCAGCTGATAACGTAAAGCATTATGAGATAAACATATTATAGAGATGCCTTTACCTTAGCAGAGTAAACCAATAGTGGTAAAGCAGACAACCTAGGAGAAGTAAAGAATTGAAGAACAGTTTTCTGAATCGAAAGAGCTACTAAAGAGTTCGAAGAGTAAAGAGAAGTCTGCACATCAAGCCCATACAGCATAAAGCAATCAGATAGTAGAACAGAGTCTAAAGTTATAATCGTAGTATTAACATAGAGTATAAGTCTACGATTTCCATCACTCTACTATCAATACACACATGAACAGAACGTAGAGCTCAACCTTACAATTCTTAAGACAACAGATTGTAGAGTTAAGTCAGGACTGACAAGAGGACTAACAATGGGGCGTTGCAAGAAGAAGATCCTAAGGTATCAAACAATATATCCTTGGTAGAAATCAAAGATGTGTCCACCGGCTAGTTTACCGAAAGCAACCTATCAAGGAAGTACTTAAAGATACAACTTGCTGTGATAAGTCCTGAGTCAAAAATTATGACAAAAAGCTACAGAAAGTCAACATTAGGGATATCAAAGTATCTTAGCATTAAATGTTCCAACGGACACTTAGTAACGGGAAGATTTCAAACGGACTATAAAAGGTAATATCATTTGAAATAGAAATGATGATGATGATGGGAATTGATCGACTAATATAAGAAAAGGATCATCATCAGAAAAGGACATAATGTTGAAAGATAAAAAATGTACAGTAAGTATCATTCTAAGACTGAAGATGTGTTCAAAGATTCCAAGTACAAAAAGGAAAGGAGATCAAACGTCATCTCGGCATCACATCTTCATACTATGAGAAGCTGATGAACATCTAAAGAATCCAGAGCCACAGAGCCAACGGCCAAAAGTAAAGATTTAGAAGGCTAAAAAGCTAGAGCCAAAGTGCCAAGATAATGGAGGACATGGCAGAGCTGAAAGCCAAAGTATGAAGAAGTCATGCAGTCGATGTTAATGCAGTAGGAGTGGAAAATTAGGAGACAAATCTTAAGCACCACTTTACGTTCCATCAAGAACACTTAGAGCTAAACAGATGAAGATGTAGAGTAGAAGTCTATGACCCAACAAGTGTTAAAGGTTGCTAGCCACAAGAAGATGTTGAGCTTAATGGTATTGGTTAGCAACACATCAACTATGATCATGAATAGCTGTGAACAACAAAAAGAGATCGAGCATTAAAGTCAAGTTCAGTTAGCACCAAGAAGATGATCACAATAATACTGCTAAGCACGACAAGATGAAGAACATACATGCCATCTTAGCAGCACCTCCATCATACATCAAAAATAGGAATTGGGGTTGATAGATCTTGGGCTGTGTGACTGAATTGGGATCAGAGGATCCTGGTCTAAGTGACCAAAATTGGGGTCAAATGATCCTGGTCTTAGTGACCGAGTTGTCGAGTCGAAGTGACTCAATGCCGAGACTTAGTAACTTGAAGGAACCTTAGTGGTTCAGTTGTAAAATGGTCTGTTGGGTCTATATCCTTAGTGGATATCCTACTCGTTGAGTAAAAGAGTGGACTAAGAATTGTTTAGTCACTGAACCACTTAAAATCTCTTGTGTCTTTTACTTTACATCAATTAAATTATGCAAATTATAATTGCTATATATGTTATATGTTTGCCTATCCATAAGAATTAATTTAGAACTGAGATTTCTTAGTAAATCTTCAAGGGGAGTTTTTAAACTTATATTCCGATGTGTATAGATAATCTTAACTAATCAATTATTTTTTAATGATCTAATAAGTAAAAGAATTTTTTTAAAGATCTATTCAACGCCCCTTCTAGATCTCTATTATGCCTTTGGGAAATAACACATATTATTATGGATTTCGTGACGGGTATTCCCAGGGTTTCTCAAGTCTTGGACGCTATTTCGGTCATTGTAGATAGATTGACCAAGTCCGCTCATTTCTTATCTATACGAGAAAACTATTCACTTAAGCGACTTGCCAGTATGTACATTAGTAAGATTGTGAGATTACATGGCATGCCAGTATCCAAAGTTTCTGACCGGGACCCCATATTCATTTCACGATTTTGGATCAGCTTGCAAAAAATTATGGGCACTGAGCTGCGATTCAGTTCTGCATACCATCCCCAGATGAATGGGCAGTGTTTGCCTAATTTATCACCTAGGAAATACAAGCAAGTATACGCGATCGGCTAACAATATAATGATAAGAAGAGTATCGTTCCCACGAGGAATAAATTAATAATATAAACCAACGACTAATTTTATACAAACTTGATTTTATTTAAACAATTTTAATTAAGAAGATAACATAAAAATTTAAATTAAACTAAATAAATGAAGTAGAATACTAAAGATTACTTTCAGATTTAAATACTAAGATTGGAATTTTCCCCAATGCTTCGACTAAATTTCCTTTCTCTCTCTCTCTAATTAATTAATCATAACAAGTTGCTAACTGAGAATTCAAAATTAATTACCAAACCTCTTATGAATATTACATAAACATATTCATTCTAATTAGTTCACTATAATCCTATGTGAAATAATTAAAAATAAATCCACTAATCACCGATTCTCATACAAGTTACATGTGACATATTATATATATTCCTATCCTATATGTATATCATAATATTCCCTCCTAAGAAGAGTAATCACAACACATGTTACCGTATTAAAATCTAAATCTTAGATTCCATCCCCCGATATCCTCCAAAATATTAATTTAATTACTGGCCAAACAATTACAATTTGAAGCACAAAATATAATAAACAACTTGTATATAATCAACAATAATCAAATCGAGAGTAATTCAATTTATTTTAATCATTGGGATCCAGTGTAATCTTAAAAAAAATTAGTTCATATAGTAAAAATAAAACATTATCATAATATCCATAAACATCCTTGAAGTACAAAAATCAAAGAGAAAGAGTAAAGAAGAAATATGTGTAACAACTTCAATCCCAGTACTCCGCCTTCAACCTCTATTCTTCTTTTTATGTTATTCAAAATAACCCTATTGAATAATGATAATAATATGATGATAACCCCCCTCTAATAATCCTTGAGATAGATTTATATTGAAATCTTAACACTTGTAGACTTTTAACTTCTTTAAACTTCATACGGTAAGTAATTTAGTTGCCTTAGGTAACTCCAGCAGCCAAGCCAAGTCAACCCCCACCAACACATGTGCAGCCCACGCAAATCCGGCCAAGCGCTGCCGCCCATGGCTTCACGCGTTGTGACGTATCCCTTCATTCACGCGTTGTGACGCTTAGTCTTATGTGTTCCGGCGCATGTGTTAGCGTGCCAAATTTTTCCATTGCTCGCCCAGAATCATCCTAATCTCCATTCATTAGCCCCAAGCATGCCCAAAATGCCCCTCCTTTCTATCTACAATTGCACGTGGTCACACGCCGCACATGTTCAAGAGTCTTTTGCTACATTTTTAAGCACAACCTACCATAATTTGTCTAAATTGACATCATTATCATTTATTCTTTTCCAAACTCTTTTTCTGCAAAAACACAATAAAATATATAAAAAGAAATAGAAAATAATCAAAAACACTCAATTCATCAAGTCAAAAGCACTAAAATTGTGGTATAAAATCCACTCATCAAATACCCTCAAACTTAAGTCTTTGTTTGCCCTCAAGAAAAATATCAAAAACAGAAATAACTCTAACTACTACTACCTCAAACAATGAACCAATATGCATTGAATTTTGACCGCAAACTTTTTATTTAATGATAACTCAAGCATAATTTCGAGAACATACAACTGTTGGATATATATATATATATATATATATATATATAAATGAATGAAATAAAATCAATAGGTGTGATCTTTGGTTCATACCTTTTAAAAGGGATGTAACCTTTCAAAGGGATGTATCTTTTCAAAGGGATGTAACCTTTCAAAAGGATGTAACCTTTTGCAAGGATGTATATCTTCAAAGGGGTATTTGGAAACCTATAAATAGGATCCAAATCTACCCAAAACAATAACTTCAACTTCAATCCTTCTCAAGTTCTTAAAAATTAAATTCATTCCAAGCATTCTAGTATTAATAGTTTAGTTTTCTAGTAATTTTCATAGTTATTTTGAGAGAGAATTCTGAGCATTATTTTGGTTCGTTGAGTATACTATTTGGAGTGCTACTATACTATACGGTGTCATTGTATCCTGGTAGACAAGTGCTATCAACTCTGAGCACCAATACGGAGGGCATAATTATCTTAAGGACATAGTACTTGTACTAGCCTTGACAATAATTTGAGATAAGTTAATATATATATAGTTTCAATTTTTAGATTAATAACAATCTTAAGACAATTATCATTTATATATATATATATATATATTTGAGATATGGCTACCGATACTCTATCTATGATCGGTTCTTCTTCTTCTACACCTTCTATTCTAAATGTTCCTGTGAACCGTGGTGAAAAACCAGAAAAGTTCAATGAAACAGAGTTTAAAAGATGGCAACAAAAGATGTTGTTCTATCTTACTACATTAAACTTGGCAAGGTTTCTTCGTGAAGATTCCCCCGTGCTCAAGGAAGATGAAACGGATAGGCAAGTGGTTGCTGCAGTTGATGCATGGAAACATCCAGACTTTTTATGTCGAAATTACATCCTTAATGGATTGGAGAAGACATTATACAATGTGTATAGTTCTATCAATTCTGCAAGAGAATTATGGGATTCCTTGGATAAGAAATATAAAACTGAAGATGCTGGCACGAAGAAGTTCGTAGTTGGCAGGTTCTTGGACTATAAGATGGTGGATTCCAAGGCTGTCATCAACCAAGTTCAAGAACTACAGATAATCCTACATGAAATACATGTAGAAGGTATGTCTTTAAGTGAGTCTTTCCAAGTTACTGCAATAATTGAAAAATTACCCCCAATGTGGAAAGATTTTAAGAATTATCTCAAGCATAAATGCAAAGAGATGAAACTTGAAAACTTAATCGTAAGATTAAGGATATAAGAGGACAACCATGCTTCTGAGAAGAAAACAGGAAAGACCTTTGTGGAGTATAAAGCCAACAGTGGTGGAACAAGGTCCGAAGTTTAGAAAGAGAAAGTTCAATGGCAATGGACCTCAACAGGGAGCAAATAAAAAGTTCC
Source organism: Panax stipuleanatus (assembly GCA_020205555.1). Lineage (NCBI taxonomy): Eukaryota > Viridiplantae > Streptophyta > Magnoliopsida > Apiales > Araliaceae > Panax > Panax stipuleanatus. The sequence continues at coordinate 98,411,665 of CM035118.1, read as the reverse complement.
AAGGCAAATGTTTCATTTGTGACAAGCCCGGACATAGAGTAAAGGATTGTCGAAAATGCAAAGACCAGAACAAAAAGCCTGCACAAGCCAATGTAATGGAAGTGGAAGGACTTCGTCAAGATGTTTCTGAAATGAACCTTTCAGCGGTCGTTTCAGAAGTAAACATGGTTGAGAATCTAAGAGAATGGTGGGTAGATACTGGAGCAACCAAACAACTGAACCTTATTCTCCACAACAAAATGGTATTGCAGAAAGAAAGAATAGAACTTTGAAAGAAATGATGAATGCATTATTATTAAATTCTGGGCTATCTTAGAATTTGTGGGGGGAAGTAATTCTTTCAGCAAATTATATTCTCAACCGAATACCTCAAAAGAAGTCTAATGCTTCACCCTATGAATTATGGAAAGGACGTAAGTAGTCTTATAAATACTTAAAAGTGTGGGGGTGTTTAGCAAAAGTAATGGTACCTCCACCCAAAAAAGTGAAAATAGGACCGAAAATAATAGATTGTATATTCATTGGTTATGCTAATAATAGCAGTGCGTATAGATTTTTGGTTAATAAATCAAAAATTGAGGATATACATAAAAATAGTATTATTGAGTCAAAAGATGCTGAATTCTTTGAAACAATATTTCCTAATAAAAAAGAACAAGAGCCAAGTTTTAATGAACAAGAAACGAGTTCAAGTAAAAGAACTTATGACGCCGTTAATAACGGTGATCATGGATTAGAAGATGTTGATGAACCTAGACGTAGTAAACGTGCTAGAACATCAAAATCTTATGGTCCCGATTTTCTAAGTTATATGTTAGAAAATGAGCCTCAAACTTATAAACAAGCAGTATCGAGTCCAGAAGCTCCATATTGGAAAGAGGCTATAAATAGTGAAGTAGAATCCATTCTGCACAATCATACGTGGGAATTAGTAGATCTCCCACCAGGCTCTAAACCTCTTGGATATAAGTGGATATTCAAGAAGAAAATGAAAGCAGATGAATCTATTGATAAATATAAATCAAGAATTATAATCAAAGGATACAGGCAAAAGGAGGGCTTGGATTATTTTGATACTTATTCTCTTGTGATAAGAATATCCTCAATTAGGATGTTAATAGCCATTGCAGCTATTTATAATTTAGAGATACATCAAAAGGATGTAAAAACAGCTTTCTTGAATGGAGATTTAGAAGAAGAAATCTACATGGAACAACCAGAAGGATTTATTGTTCCAGGACAAGAAAAGAAAGTTTGTCGGCTGGTGAAGTCTCTTTATGGATTAAAGCAAGCACCTAAACAATGGCATGAAAAATTTGACAATGCAATGATGTTAAATGGTTTCAAAATAAATGAGTGTGACAAATGTGTGTATGTCAAGAACACTGAAAAAGGGTATGTTATTATTTGTCTTTATATAGATGATATGCTCATTATGGGTAGTAATAATGAAATCATTAAAACTACTAAAAGAATGTTAAATAATACATTTGACATGAAAGACATGGGTGTTACCGATGTAATATTAGGAATAAAAATTTCTAAAACATCGGATGGATTAATATTATCCCAATCACACTATATTGAGAAAATACTCAGGAAATTCAATCAATATGATTGCAATCCTGTGAGAACACCAGTAGATATAAATCTACACTTGTCTAAAAATAAAGGACAGAGCATATCACAATCTGAGTATGCACAAATAATTGGAAGCCTAATGTACTTAATGAATTATACACATCCTGACATAGCACAAGCTGTCAATAAATTAAGTAGATTTACAAGCAATCCAGGACAAAATCATTGGACAACGATTATAAGAGTTTTAAGGTATTTAAAATACACACAGAACTTTGGATTGCACTACTCAAGATATCCAGCAGTACTTGAAGGATATTGTGATGCAAATTGGATATCGGCTACAAAAGACTCTAAATCCACAAGTGGTTTTGTGTTTACACTAGGTGGAGGAGCTGTATAATGGAAATCTTCTAAACAAACATGCATTACTCGATCAATGATGGAATCTGAGTTTATTACATTGGATAAGGCTGGAGAAGAAGCCGAATGGCTTCGTCACTTTTTAGAAGATATTCCTATGTGGCCTAAACCTATGCCGCCTATTTGTATCCATTGTGATAGTCAATCAACAATTGGAAGGGCACAGAGCCACATGTATAATGGTAAGTCTAGACATATTCGTCGTAGACATAATACCATAAAATAATTGCTCTCTAACGGCATTATGACTATTGAGTACATAAAGTCAAAAGAAAATATAGCGGATCCGTTGACTAAAGGTTTGACTAGAGAGAAAGTAAAAATAACTTCGAGGGAAATGGGGTTAAAGCCTATAAACAAGGATCATCATGATGGAAACCCAACCTAGTTGACTGGAAATCCCAAGATCTAGGTTTAAAGGGACAACTAAATTGTGAACGATTCAACCAAATCACTATGAAGAAATTAATTTCTTCTACTCATTCCTATGATATGAGATAGTGATACCTGCAGCGGTTACAGGATAAGCTATGCTTTTAATGATTCTTAAATCTTGATAAACAAGTGGAGTATAGCAGGATACTCTTATTAAGTATCACCTATGTGAGTGTAAACTGTGCCAATTCTATGAGAAGGATAAGGCTATACTTCTCTAAAGCACTCATAAATCTGGGATTGTTCAGGGCCAAAATGAACAAAATCATGAGAACCAAATAATTTTTGGAAAGATTCTGTGTGAATTACTATTTTCTCGATTTACACAAACGATTGGACAGTTCAATACATCACGTTCACTGGACAACCAGTAAACCTGATAGTCTTTCACAAGGGAAGGTTCAAAGCCACAAGCTACCTCTCTCGATACAGATGATTTCTAATACTGATATTCTCTCTAAGTCTGTTTGCATATTCATTTTCATTAATTTACCCAAATTTCATTCATGTGGGGGATTGTTGGATATATATATATATATATATATATATAAATGAATGAAATAAAATCAATAGGTGTAACCTTTGGTTTATACCTTTTAAAAGGGATGTAACCTTTCAAAGGGATGTATCTTTTCAAAGGGATGTAACCTTTCAAAGGGATGTATCTTTTCAAAAGGATGTACTCTTTCAAAAGGATGTAACCTTTTGAAAGGATGTATATCTTCAAAGGGGTATTTGGAAACCTATAAATAGGATCCAAATCTACCCAAAATAATAACTTCAACTTCAACTTCAACTTCAATCCTTCTCAAGTTCTTAAAAATTAAATTCATTCCAAGCATTCTAGTATTATCAGTTTAGTTTTCTAGTAATTTTCATAGTTATTTTGAGAGAGAATTCTGAGCATTATTTTGGTTCGTTGAGTATACTGTTTGGAGTGCTAATATAGTATACGGTGTCATTGTATCCTGGGAGACAAGTGCTATCAACTCTGAGCACCAATACGGAGGGCATAATTGTCTTAAGGACATAGTACTTGTACTAGCCTTGACAACAATTTGAGATAAGTTAATATATATATATATATATATATATATATATAGTTTCGATTTTCAGATTAATAACAACAACAATTAATATTTCAACCTATTTATCAGTTCACGTGCGTATGTGTATATTCATCCCGTTCAAACTAATCAAAACCCTGATAAGCGTAACTAGTCAAATGCAACACAGAAAATTCCAATATCACTCTATACATCCATATCTCATATCATCCTCCACTAAGGGAAAAACTTATAATCCAGAGAAATCAAAAGGATGTATTCCATAATTTAACACATTATTCATAAACATTCCATCTTTCCCAAGTATTTCCTTTTATCATTTTTGTAGTGATTGCATTTTATGCTCCATCTCACTATCTTTTGAACGATTGTGTTTTACGTTCCATCTCGTTTTATCAATCCAAGAAAGCAAATATATATTTTTCTCCCTTTTTTAATCAATAATCCAATCCTAGATACCCCCAAACTTATATTAATGTTTACCCTTCGTTTCAAATGATATTAAACTAAATTTCTAGAGTTTAATTAAATATTCCGCCAGCCTTTAACCATTAGCACTTTTCTAAGTCTTAATTAGTTAACATATGGATAATAGTGCTTAAAAATGCATAGGATCACAAATATTGTAAACCAACTAATAAGTCGAAATATAAACTTATCGCATGCTTCTTGTGACGCCCCCAAAATAGGTTCAATACTCAACCCATTTTAAGTCGCCAAATACATGGTACAGAATCCAAATACAATCTTTTCTAACATACGGTAGTGTAAAATACGACCACACAAACTATGAGCTTCAATACAAATCGTCTATAATACGAAATATAAACACTCAAATTCATTTCTTATTCATTACAATTATTGTCCCACTATTTTATAGAATAGTGAAGACTTCTACAGATCTAACTCTGATCATCACATTATTCCTCGACTAGTCTCCGCGATATTCTCATTTCCTAAAGAGAACAATGGAAGGAAAGGGTGAGCTCAACTAGCCCAGTAAAGAATATTATGACTAAGATAATGAAAAATAAATTATCGTTAGTCTTCAACAGATCAGATAAAATATTATGAACAACAAGTTTTAGATCAACAACTGCAGCGGAAATAACAATTCATTAGAAGAGTTAAGTAGAGAATGAAGTCTACTATCTTCTATGATTTAAAAGTCCATCATCAATATTTTATCTCTGTAACATCAATCAATATACATCTCGAACCAAATATTCATCTTTGCACTACGGGCCAAAGATATTCATTTGTATCACCAGTTGGTTATGTTCATCTCAACACCTGTCTATCTTTGCACTACGGGCCAAAGATATTCATCAGTAATCATTCATCTTTGCACTACAGGCCAAAGATATTCATCAAGTAATCATTCATCTTTGCACTACAGGCCAAAGATATTCAGTTATATCACCATTTAGGATTAAGGATGATGAAAAATAATATAAATAACGAATCAAGTGAGATAAAGGACAAATATTAGGGATTCGTAATTTAGTTTATTCAAGTTCAATAATACTCCATAATAATCAATTGTGGAGCAAAATTCAAGAATGTAGATCAAAACTTGGATCCAATAAAAGATAAAAAAAATATTTTTTTATCGTGAATAGTAACTCGTCATGAAAAATTGTAAATTTTCATAAAAAGTTCAGAAAATAATTCATGTGAAATGATACTAGATGAAGCGCAAAACTCAAGAAATTTCTGATCATTTCAAGAATTATAGAAGCAATACTTAACGTAGTAAGTTCAGATTTAGGAATGTGAAATGAAATATTATTACTTCCATAATATGGAATATGAAAGAAAATAATATTCATTATAAATATTAAAAGAAAATAACATCATTTACGAGAAAAATAACATCATTTACCAGAAAAACAGTATCCCTTACGAATACGAAAGCAATAATATCCCTTACGAGTATAAAATCACATCATTTACCAAAATATCTTTTATAAAAATATCTTTTACACAAATAATATCATTTACAAAAATAATATCATTTACGAAAAATAACCTCCTTTACGAAACATAATAACATCCCTTACCTCAGTATAATACTCGATTTGACTGGATTATCGAATATTATGCTGACGAAAACTTGCACTGTTATCAACACTCAAAGTATCTAAATACTCACAAGAAATATACTTGATATTATAGAGAGATTTTTTTTTAATTCTGGTGTGATTTCATTTCTAACTAAGCACCCTATTTATAGGAAAATGCCAGAACGCCAAAGTTGATTTAATAACCAACGAATGATTTTTTTTTTCAAGCACTCCACTTCTGACACCTTCATCAGCACACCAAACAATACCAATCATCCACACACCATGCACATATTTATAAATATATATATATATATATATATATATATATTAAAATATTTATTTCTGAAACTTCAATAATTCATAATAAATAACCCTTTTATCAGAAAAATATGAACCTTATGTCCATTCTGTATGAAATTTAATTCTCTACAACTTTGTAGAAGAAAGTTTTTCAAAATTTCGAACGAAAAATGACCCGAATTTACATACGGATGATTTTGCAGGCTACAAAGATTGACAATTCACAATCAGACGATTCCTTTACTTTTCTTCTTTTTTTTCTCGCGCACCAACATATTGACAATCCAAAAAAATCAGCAATTACAACAACAAGTGGGGCCCACCAACTCACAAAATATGTTTTTAGCATTTATTGTAACAAAATCAATTCGGACTCAATTTGCTCTCTTTCTCCTCATTTTATTCATATATCAGTGAATTTATTATAAAAAATATCATCACTATTATATTATTATATTATCACATTATACACTTATAATATAATATTATAATAATATATTTGAATAAATTATTTTATCAGAACAGATAAAATATCCATTCTCAATAATTGTCACCTTTGCTAAAAATTCCTCCGTTTAAATTCACATTGAATAAATATTTACTTATCATTTTTATCAATAATTATTATTCACAAATAATATTACAGAACTATAATATTAACAACCAGGTCGTTCCCAGGAAAGAGGGGGTTTTCCGATAAGAATTTCTCATGGCGCGCAATTATATAACCTAACCCCTTTCCTCGACAGAACTTTCTAGATATAGTCAATAATGCTATCTAATAATATTATTCAAATAATATGAATTATTGATTTGATAATGTAAAATACTGTGCAGTAGTTACTGTAACAATTATTGAATCAATAATATAAAATATCAACGTAGCAATTATTGAATCAATAAAATATAATATTGAACAGTAATTACTGTAACAATTATTGGGTAAGTGACTTCTTACGTAAGAATCAATAATTAGAATTACTGTGCAATACCATGTGCTACTGTGCAACAACGCGTATTACTGTATTATTTTATCACCGGGTATTTCAACAGTTTAACGGTAATAGTTTTACCGTTATTTTTATAAAAATTACTTCTGTCGCTTTCTATATCCGACATTCATTCCATTGTGGGGTCCACCAATGACTGCGCCGTCGTACAAATATTCTCCAACAAAAAGAATATTCCTCGACCAAACGAATATTCCCCGACACAACGAATATTTTATAACCACTTGCTTACTTTGTAAAATTTGCACATTTATCCATAACTTATCACATTTATCAAATCAACGCCTTACTATTTCAAAATAATATATAAAGAGAATTAAATCTTTGTTCATAAAATTTGGGGTCTTACAACCTCCCCTCCTTATGAAATTTCGTCCTCGAAATTGACGTACGTACCTGGTATGTCGAAGAGGTGAGGATACCTTATTTTCAATTCCAATTCTAACTCCCAGGTCATTTCCTCAATATCATTGTTTCTCCATAAAACTTTAACTTGAGGTATAATCTTTGAGCGTAAGACATGTTCCTTCTTATCCAAGATCTTGACAAGTATCTCCTCGTACGTTAAATCTTCAGCTATCTCGTCTGATTCTAACTCAATAATGTGGTTTGGGTCTTTCACATATTTACAAAGCACGAAAATGTGAAAAACGTTATGAACATGAGACATGCTTGGAGGTAAAGCTAATCTATAAGCCACATTTTCTACTCGGTCAAGAATTTCAAATGGACCAATAAATCGTAAATCGGTGCCCATAGCTTTCTGCAAGCTGACCCTTTGGCACTTGATGCTCCGCCTTGACACGTTTACACATTAAACACCTCGAGATAAACTCCATGATCTCTCTCTTCATATTGCTCCACCAAAATGTATGTCGAAGATCATGATACATTTTGGTACTTCCATGATGGATTGCAAACGGTGTGTTATATGCTTCCATCATGATTCTATACTTCAAATCAGAATCGTTAGGAACACATAATCTGGAGTTGACTCGAAGTATTCCTTTTTCATCTATTTTTGCTTCTGGAATAGCACCTTCTTGCACTTTCTTCTTCATCTTCATCAGCTCCGCATCTGTAGCTTGAACAACTTTAACTTTATCAATCAAAGCTGGTTCTACGCGTATACTTGACATCATCACGTGGGTCCCCGGAGTCTTCAACTCTATCTCCATCCTTTGTAAGTCACACAAAATGGGCCTTTGTGTTGACAACATCGCACTCATTCCCGCATGTGATCTTCTACTCAACGCGTCAGCTACCACGTTCGCTTTTCCAGAATGGTATTGAATGGTACGGTCGTAATCTTTAAACAACTCGAGCCAACGTTGTTGTCGCATGTTGAGTTCGTTCTGGGTGAAGAAATATTTGAGATTTTTGGAGTATAGTAGGATGTCATCAATAATGACAACCACGAAATGATCGAAATATTTCTTAAATATTCAGTTCATCATGTCCATAAACGCAACATGGACATTAATCAATTTAAAAGATATAACTAGAAATTCGTAATGCGCGTATCGAGTTCTAAAGGAAGTCTTCGAAATATCCTCAGTTTTAATCTTTAACTAATGATATCCAGAACGAAGATCAATTTTTTGAGCAACAGGTCATGAATGCGAGGTAGCGGATACCTATTCTTAATGGTGACATGGTTTAACTCCCGATAGTTAATACAAAGTCGCATACTCCTGTCTTTCTTCTTTACGAATAAAACTGGATCACCCCAAGGAGATGTATTAGGACGTATAAAACCGATGTCTAACAACTCCTGTAATTGGACCTTTAACTCCTGAAGTTCAATAGGAGTCATTCGATATGGGGTTTTAGAAATGGGTTTTGTACCGGGTTCAAGGTCAATAAAGAATTCAACTTCACGTTATGAGGGTAGACCGGGAAGTTCTTCGGGAAATACATCAGGAAACTCATTAACAACAGAAATATCATTCAATATGACGTATTCTAGTTTAAATCGGTGACATGGGCTAAGAAAGCTTGACATCTGTTTTTCAATAAACGAATAGTTTTATGACTTGAAATGATATTGATTGATTTTAGTGGTTTGGTTGTTTGAATTCGCACAACAGGTTGGTTAGGAATATGAAAACTAACAACCTTATAAAATAATCAATTTTGGCATGATAAGTGGTTAACCAGTCAATTTCTAAAATCACATCAAATGTAAGTATTTTCAAAGATATAAGATCAACAGGTAGGGTGAGAGTACCAATTTGAATCAAGCAAGATTTGCAAACTATGGATGTAACGAAGGTTTCTCCTAACGGAGTTTCAACAGATAAGTCAAAGTCTAATTTCTCAGAAGTCAAGTTCAAACGTTGAGCACAAGCGGGTGAAATAAAAGAATGGGTAGAACCAGTATCTAATATGGTATAGACCTCGCAAGAATTTATGATTAGCTAACCCGTAATAATCTCGTTCGGGTTCCTCGCGTTTTGGGCAGTCACGACAAACGCTCTTCCAAGAACCACCGACTTTGACTTGTCCGGGACAGCCTTTGGAGTCACCATCCCAACTGGACTTAACTTTGCCATAAAGCACATTCCACCCTCAACTGCTTCATCGCACTCCTGATCCATTATTTGAATCATTACTCTTCGATCCATATCTAATTGGGGTTGACTGCTCTTCACATGGTTATTCCAAACTCGATGTTGGATTCTCCCAATTGCTATCCAAAAAGTGAAATCCATATCGTCTATTTTGGCCTTCTTGGATCAGACGTCTCTTTCTAAAATATCAACGCGTCGTGTGGCTTTTACCCATGCATCCTCTATTCTCATTCGTTCAGTTGTTTCTTCTTTCATCAAAATTTTGACAATTGCATTCTCAGATTCCAACTCTAATATCATATGCTCTGCCAGAGAGAGCTTCTGTTCAAGCTTCGCATATCGGGTAACAAAATCTTGAATTGTTGTATCCCTTTGTTCTTCGACCGCCTCCCATTCTTCTTCTTTCGACTTCACATTATCCTGGTTGGTGATTAGCGGTGTCTCAATGGTCTCATACGTTCCATTGTTTAAATTTTCAGTTGCCATTCTCAAATACTGCCATAAAACAAGGGTTAATTAACAAATTATCATATCATATATTAACCCTATGCTCCGACCGACCAATTAAATACCAAATAAGCTTAGGTAGGATACACTAGCGAAGGATTTACTCGTCTCTCCCCTCTTAGTTTCGATCCCAAATCTCCTCCAGAGATCAAATCCCTAAGCTCTGATAACAACTGTGACTCTCATGATGCTTCAACCACAGCACCTCACAATGGTACCTATCAGTTTGCTACCGCAAAACGGCGTCCCCTACGGAGAGTCTGGCTTCGGTGCATCCCCCATAAAAAGGAAGTCACCAGCGAGAGGCTCGGGGCTCTTTACTTATAGCTCTGATACCAACTGTGATGCCCCCAAAATAGGTTCAATACTCAACCCATTTTGAGTCACCAAATATATGGTACAGAATCCAAATACAATCTTTTATAACAGACGGTCGCGTAAAATACGACCACACAAACTATGAGCTTCAATACAAATAGTATATAATACGAAATATAAAAACTCAAATTCATTCCTTATTCATTACAATTATTGTCCCACTATTTTATAGAATAGTGAGGACTTCTACAGATCTAACTCTGATCATCACATTGTTCCCCGACTAGTTCCCGCGATATTCTCATTTCCTGAATAGAACAATGGAAGAAAAGGGTGAGCTCAACTAGCCCAGTAAAGAATATTATGACTAAGATAATGAAAAATAAATTATCGTTAGTCTTCAACAGATCAGATAAAATATTATGGACAACAAGTTTTAGATCAACAACTGCAGCGGAAATAACAATTCATTAGAAGAGTTAAGTAGAGAATGAAGTCTACTATCTTCTATGATTTATAAGTCCATCATCAATAATTTATCCATGTAACATCAATCAATATACATCTTGAACCAAATATTCATCTTTGCACTACGGGCCAAAGATATTCATTTGTATCACCAGTTGGTCATGTTCATCTCAACACCTGTCCATCTTTGCACTATGGGCCAAAGATATTCATCAGGTAATCATTCATCTTTACACTACAGGCCAAAGATATTCATCAAGTAATCATTCATCTTTGCACTACAGGCCAAAGATATTCAGTTATATCACCATTTAGTACTAAGGATGATGAAAAATAATATAAATAACGAATCCAGTGAGATAAAGGACAAATATTAGGGATTTGTAATTTAGTTTATCTAAGTTCAATAATACTCCGTAATAATTAATTGTGGAGAAAAATTCAAGAATGAAGATCAAAACTTGGATCCAATCAAAGATAAAAAAAAATGTTTTTTTTATCGTAAATAGTAACTCGTCATGAAAAGTTGTAAATTTTCGTAAAAAGTTCAGAAAATTATTCCGGTGAAATGATACTAGATGAAGCGCAAAACTCAAGAAATTTCTGATCATTTCAGGAATTATAGAAGCAATATTTACCGTAGTAAATTCAGATTTAAGAATATGAAATGAAATATTATTACTTCCATAATATGGAATATGAAAGAAAATAATATTCATTATAAATATTGAAAGAAAATAACATCATTTACGAGAAAAATAACATCCTTTACCAGAAAAATAGCATCCCTTATGAATACGAAAGCAATAATACCCCTTACGAATATAAAATTACATCATTTACCAAAATATCTTTTATCAAATATCTTTTTCGAAAATAATATCATTTACGAAAATAATATCATTTACAAAAAATAACCTCCTTTACGAAACATAATAACATCCCTTACCTCAGTATAATACTCGATCTGACTGTATTATCGGATATTATGCTGACGAAAACTTGCACTGTTATCAACACTCAAAGTATCTAAATACTCACAAGAAATACGCTCGATATTATAGAGAGAAAATTTTCTGATTCTGGTGTGATTTTCATTTCTAACTAAGCACCCTATTTATAGAAAAATGCCAGAACACCAAAGTTGACTTAATAACCAACGGATGATTTTTTTTTCAAGCACTCCACTTTTGACACCTTCATCAGCACACCAAACAATACCAATCATCCACCAACCATGCACTTGTTTATATATAATATATATATATATATATATATATATATTAAAATATTTATTTTCAAAACTTCAATAATTCATAATAAATAGCCCTTTTATCAGAAAAATATGAACCTTATGTCCATCCCATATGAAATTTAATTCTCTACAACTTTGTAAAAGAAAGTTTTTTCAAATTTTAAACGAAAAATGACCGGAATTTACATACGGATGATTTTGCAGGCTACCAATATTGACAATTCACAACAGGACGATTCCTTTTCTTTTCTTCTTTCTTTTCTCGCGCACCAACATATTGACAATCCAAAAAAATCAGCAATTACAACAAGAAGTGGGGCCCACCAACTCACAAAACATGTTTTTAGCATTTATTGTAACAAAATCAATTCGGACCCAATTTGCTCTCTTTCTTCTCATTTTATTCATATATCGTGAATTTGTTGTAAAAAATATCATCACTATTATATTATTATATTATCACATTATACACTTATAATGTAATATTATAATAATATATTTGAATGAATTATTTTATCAGAACAGATAAAATATCCATTCTCAATAATTGTCACCTTTGCTAAAAATTCCTCCTTTTAAATCCACATTGAATAAATATTTACTTATCATTTTTATCAATAATTGTTATTCATAAATAATATTACAGAACTACAATATTGACAACTAGGTCGTTCCCAGGAAAGAGGGGGCTCTCCGATAAGGATTTCTCCTCATTGGCGCGCAATTATATAACCTAACCCATTTCCTTGACATAACTTCCTAGATATTGTCAATAATGCTATCTAATAATATTATTCAAATTATATAAATTATTGATTTGATAATGTGAAATACTGTGCAGTGGTTACTGTGACAATTATTGAATCAATAATATAAAATATCAACGTAGCAATTATTGAATCAATAAAATATAATATTGAACAATAATTACTGTAACAATTATTGAGTAAGTGACTTCTTACGTAAGAATCAATAATTAGAATTACTGTGCAATACCGTGTACTACTGTGCAACAATGCGTATTACTGTATTTTTTTATCACCGGGTATTTCAACAGTTTAACGGTAACAGTTTTACCGTTATTTTTATAAAAATTACTTCTGTCGCTTTCTATATCCAACATTCATTCCGTTGTGGGGTTCACCAATGACTGCGCCGTCGTACGAATATTCTCCGACAAAAAGAATATTCCTCGACCAAACGAATATTCCCCGACACAACGAATATTTTATAACCACTTGCTTACTTTGTAAATTTTGCACATTCTATCCATAACTTATCACATTTATCAAATCAACACCTTACTATTTCAAAATAATATATAAAGAAAATTAAATCTTTATTCATAAAATTTGGAGTCTTACACTTCTCAACTTTCAAGAGTTTTTTTTAATCATTGACCATCATTAAATGCAACTAAATCATTGTTCGAGATATAACTAACAAGCAAAACTAACACAAAACAACTAAAAACATAAAATAATAATTAAAGACAAGAACCAATACCCCCAAACTTAAGGCAAACATTGCCCTCAATGTAAAAATAGAAAGAATTGAAATATAGAGGACTTCCCTAAAATTGTTTATTTGGGGTCATCAGCATCCATGTCATCTGCTGAATCATCGTTAAAATCGGAGAACACATGAGCAGCTAGAAACTGAACTGGACCCACACCTGAACTGAAGCCATAATTGGCGAACATCTGAACGAGCGTTGCATTAAAGCCCTTCTAGTATGCAAGAAAAGAGCCCACTCGATGTATGAAACGATCAACTCACCTAGATTGACGCCGATTTTCCTTGCTAAGCTCCTGAGTCTCCTTACGAAGCTCATGTATTTTGGCAACGAACAGGTCCATTACAGACTGTGATGAGGTATTATCTCACGAAGTAACCTTAATAATAAATTCTGCCCCCCCCCCCCCCGAGAATGAGAAACGCCAACGACCCAAATCTTGAAGCGACTCATTATACCACTATCAACTAGCTCCTTCAAAGATTAAAACACTTTGTTATCGGCCGTATTGTTAGGTTTGTAAGATTTATGGAAACAATCAAATTGCATAAAATAAGCGGAAGCATGGTAAATCAGAGTTTTAAAATTTTGCAAACCATATACCCGGATCATCCTTTATGCACAATTATTAATTAAACGAAATAGATGGAGATTAGATTCATACCCTCATAGAAAATAGTTTCCTCATGTACGAGTTCAACTCCAAATATTTTCTTACTATCCTTGAATTTACCGGGTTAGATTCCTTCCTTTGATCAACGTCAACCATCCAAGTGTTTGGCCTCTTGAGGTGATCCACCAAGGAATAATGTTTACTCAAGAAGAAGGGTGTTTTGTTAAACCCTAGTTTCCTTCTCTCTAGAAAAGGAGTGCTCTCCCAACTCTTGGAATAAAGTGTCTAACATTGTTCCATAATAAGACTTTCTTATTTATAGATGTAGGCAACCTTCTTACACTATTTAGAATTAGAGTTTCATATTAATTAATTAATTAAACCATTTTAATTAATTAGGCTTTCCAATCCTATTGGGAATAATTAAACTCTTTTAATTAATTAGCCTCCTAATCTTATTAGGAATAAATCAACATCTTAAATATTTAATACTTGCCTTGTGTGACACAACAAACTCATATTAAATATTTAATACTCTATTAATTTACCATGCTAGAAGGCGACGTTCGATATTCCAAATATCTTTGAATGCTTAAGACTTAATATAAAATCTTTGAGGGGTTTGTTATTATTTGTCTCATCTTGTTTAGCGCACATGCACACACACACACACACACACACACACACATATATATATATATATATATATAATATGTGTCATATTAATTAACATGTGAAGCATGTTTTATAATATATATAATAAGTATGCACATATAGAATACTATATTCTATCCATATTGATTATGGACTTTTATTCTAGTTTGGTTCACTTGGAGCCACCAAGTGAACCAAGAGGTCAAACCTAGGGGTGCAAAAATTAAATTTAAATATAACTATTACATTTAAATCTCGGGCTCCATTACAAACGGGTCTTCATGCGCTCCTTGCACTTTGGTCTCTAATTCTTTAAGTAATTCTAACTAATCATATTACATAAACTATTTACAATAAATAGAAACCTTGATCAGTAGCCAAGAGAAAATACATATGAGTGAGATAGAAATTACATCAAAAAAATTTAGAGAAGACGAGGTACGCAGACCCCATTTATAAAACTTATACATTCAAGCATCCAACTAAAATAAAATAAAATCATATTGGATAATAGTCCATAATTAACCTCATTTATTATCATACACATTAACATATGCATCAATAAATAAAACATTCATCTCATGAATAATAAACATTCAATATATATATATATATATATATATATATATATATATATATTGATATTAATTTAATGAACAATTTTAGTTAGCATAAAATTCAATACTGAATTAAAATAAATTCTTTTATTTTAATCTAAATTTAAATTAAAATAAACCTTTTATTTTAATTTATCCATTTTTGAATAAAATAAACTACTTTATTTTCAATCAAAATAAACTCCTTTATTTTAATTAATATGAAATCCAATTCCAAGTTAAAATAAACTACTTTATTTTAACTTTTAAAATTGTTATGGAAAAAACAAAATATATGGAATCCAATTCCTTATAAAAATAAACTCCTTTATTTTGATTAATATGAAATCCTATTTCATATCTAAATAAACTCTTTTATTTAAGGAAACATGGAATCCCTTTTCCTAATCACAAATAAACTCCTTTATTTTTAGGAAACATATAATTCAATTTCAATTCCAATTAGATATCATGGAATCTAATTTCAGCTCTAATTAGTTAGCATAAAATTAAATTCTAATTAAAATAAACATCTTTATTTTAATCCAATTCCAAATAAAAATAAACTACTTTATTTAAATTTAGAATTACTGAAAAATATGAAATTCAATTTTTAATTTAAAATAAACCTTTTATTTTAATTAAAAATAAATAAATAAATAAAATAAAAATTTTATTTATTTTCTGGGTACCGGCGCTGCAGCGCTATGAATCAACTGATTTCGGGCGCTGTGGCACCGGGTCACCCAGTCACGAGATCCGACCCGGCGCTGCGGCGCCCCAATTACTTTGTAATCAAGCGCTGCGGCGCCGGGTTATCAGATAAGACCCGGATCCGGCGCTGTTGCGCCCAGATTACTAAGTAATCCGGCGTGGCGGCGCCAGACTCCAGATTCAGTTTTTCCAATTCGCGAATTATGCAGTTTTTCACAAAAAAATACTATTCTATGCCAATAATTATGCCCAAAAAATTGTTATAAACACATATCAACATACATATCAAATCTGAACAATTAATAACTTACATAAAAGTTTGGCTCTGATACCACTGTTAGGTTTGTAAGATTCATGTACACAATTAAATTGCATAAAATAAGCGGAAGCATGGTAAATCAGAGTTTTAAAATTTTACAAACATATACCCGGATCATCCTTTATGCACAATTATTAATTAAACAAAATAGATAAAGATTAGATTCATACCCTCGTAGAAACTAGCTTCCTCAGATACGAGTTCAACTCCAAATCTTTTTTTGCTCTCCTTGAATTTACCGGGTTAGATTCTTTCCTTTGATCAACGTCAGCCACCCAAGTGTTTGGCCTCTAGAGGTGATCTACCAAGGAATAATGTTTACTCAAGAAGAAGGGTGTTTTGCTAAACTCTAGTTTCCTTCTCTCTAGAAAAGAAGTGATCTTCCAACTCTTGAAATAAAGTGTTTAACCTTGTTCCATAATAAGACTTTCTTAGTTATATATGTAGGTAACTCTCCTAAACTATTTAGGATTAGGATTTCATATTAATTAAATAAACCTTTTTAATTAATTAAGCTTCCCAATCCTATTGGGAATAAATAAACTCTTTTAATTAATTAGCCTCCTAATCTTATTAGAAATATATATATATATATATACATATGAGAGAGTATGTTATTAATTAATTCCCAAACTCTTTTAAAAATTAAATAATAATAATAATAGTAGTAATAATAAAAATAAGACTCTTCTTATTAATTTATATTTAATATTTCCAAAATATCAAATAATAAATATTAAGCTATTTAATTTATTATATCACCATAGATTAAATTAAATACTCTTAAATTATTATTACGATTATATCATTTGCTTCATAAATAAATATTCTTCTTTTTATAGTGTAACCCTTTAGGTTCTTCATATTAAACCGGATGTGAATAAATAAATTAGAACAATTCTAATCTTATTTAAATAAATAAATTAAACTATTTAATTCATTTAAATAAATAATATTTATTCTACAATAAAGGTAAGCCCCCCTTAGCAATCAACGACTTTCCAGATAATATAGATTTCAACATTAATCATAAAAGAACCTTTGAGTTAATAGTTACCGTACAATTCAATCCTTCCGCCATACAATTTCTCAATTAAATATAAGACATGAAATTACTATCAAGTCTTATTTTATTTAATTATACGTATTTCGATCCAAAATGTACAACACCCAATAATGCAAATTAAAAACTCCTTTCTAATTTCATTCCACCTTGGCCAAGGATTCCTGGGTTGTTATTTATCGAATCACATAGGACATTCTCTTTTTAATACTAGAAGTGGTAGATTCTTTATTGATCATTCATTATCTCCATATATAACTTATTATACCTAAGCATACCCTTTGATATACCTTAAAGGTCTTAAGGGACATGTCAAAGTATAACTTATCATACACAAGATACTATGATGATCTCAAGTCTAAGAATCACTTGTACTACTATAACTTGATAAATTCCTATTGATAAGAACCTACGTACTTGTTGTAGACACTTGAAATTTTGCATTCCTGTTACTAACCTTGTAGAAGGGCAAAACTGTCTTTTATCTTCCTAAGACAATGCTTGAAGTTCAAACCAAAGTACAACCTCGGCGACAACCCCGGAATATCAAGCTCAACCCCGGTCACAACACTGGGATATCAAGTCAAACCCCGGCAACACCGGGATGTCAAGTGAAGCCCCTGTAACAATATCGGGATATCAGGCAGCGTCGGCAACAACCCCGGGATGTTAAGCTCAATCTCGGTCACTATACCGGGATGTCAAGTTAAACCTCGGCAACACTGGGATGTCAATTGAAGCCCATGTCAAGCAGCCCCAACGAAAACCCCGGGATGTCAAGCTCAACCCCGATCAATATACCGGGATGTCAAGTCAAACCCTGGCAACAACGGGAGGTCAAGTGAAGCCCCGGTGACCATACTGGGATGTAAAGCAGCCCCGGTGATAACCCCGTAAGATCAATCCAACCTTCGGAGACAATCCCGAAGCATCACATCATCTCCAAAGACAGCCCTGGGAAACCAAGTCAGCCTCGAAAACAACCCTAAGGACAAACAGAATCGACTGGGATCAAAACCTCGGAGACAATCCTGGGAAAATAGTCGAAGACAGTGCCAATACATGAGACAACCCCTGGAGGGGAAAAATGGTCATTTTACCAACTTGAAGTCGATTCGGTCCAAATCAAGCTGAATTGATGCAATGAAGGTCAGAAAGAACCATAACATTGATCCCGAGTAACAACAACACAATACAACTCAACGGATAAACTGCGAAGAAACGAAGATCCGGTTATGAACCCGTCTTCTTGGACTCGAAAAAGGTTTAGTCCCATGTCATTGTGATGCTCTCGGCGAGGGCTTTCAGGAAAGGTATAGCACACCTCAAACGGACGCTCCGATCAAAAGTTAGAAAGTTTTAAACCTGACATCGCGTTGCTCAGAGTGCACGTACTTTGAGATAATGAGACCGACCATGTGGGCCCTTCCACGTGGAACTGCAGGTAGACTCGCAGATGTCGCGGGTAGGCCTGCTTCCATTGGGTCTTTAAATACAAGTGCACCCCTTTGCCAAAAAAAGAAGAAGAAGAAAATGCTCTGAAACTGCGCCCATTTCGTTTCCTAGTCCGACTTCTTATACTCCAAACCTTTTTTTATTACTCTAACACGTAGGTATACTCATATACTACAACATACCAAAAATTAATCAGTGGAAATGTCTATTTGAAGCCTACTAAGTGGCAAAAAGCCTGTGTAGCAGTCCATTGTAAGTATTTTTACGACCAGAACTCGTTTTCTACTTCATTACATCTATTTGCACTTGCACATGAAGTTTCATCTCTAGATCTTGCTCGAAACTCAGTTTCTTGGCCGTTTTTGCTTACTTTGTAGTATATTTTAGTACATATATACATTTTTTCGTATTTGCACAGCCCGGATCAACGATTTGTGGCTTTTACTCGCTTTTATGTATATATATACATATATATACTAATTTTCACAGCCTGGATAGCTGATTCGTGGACTTTTTAAATTAATCAGGTATATATTTGACTATGTATATACTAACTTCTCATTCTGTCAAGTCCGGATTGCAAATCCGTGGTAGTTACTTCTTTTATATATATATATATATATATATATATATATAAATTTTTCTGACTTCGTTTGGCCTGGATTGCTAAATTCGTGGCTTTTATTGCTTTAATATATATATATATATATATATATATATACTAACTGTATATATTAACATTTATATTTCAGTTTAGCCTGGATTGGAAATCCATGGCCTTTTTTTGCTTTTATAAATATATATATATATATATATATATATATATATATTTATATTTATATTTCTGTCCGGGCCTTGGAATGGAAATTCGCCGCCCTTACAGCTTTTCTATATATATATTTACATTCCGTTGAACAGAATTTTCACTTCCTTTAATATACTCAATGTCAAAATCAAAAATACTTAACATAGATTGCCATCGGGCGAAAATATGTTTTGCAGCAATATTTTTAACATTTTTTTCTAAAATATATTTTGCTGACTTACAATCAATACGAATCAAAAATCTTTGATTTAACAAATCAATTTGAAATTTACTAATACACAAAACCAAAGCTAAAATTTCCTTTTTAATTGTACTATAATTTAATTGAGACTGATTCCACGCGCTAGAGTGAAATCGAACAATTTGTTCAGAAGAAGCAGGGGTTAATTTCTGCTTCAGAATGCTGCCAAAACCAATTTCTGAGGCTTCAGTTTCAACAATTTTAAATGCAGATTCATTAGAAATACCAAGGCAAGGCAAAATCTTAACATATTTTTTGACTTGTTGGATGATGGCAGTATGCTCATCAGTCCATGGAGGAGGATTTTTCTGTAAACGAAGAAACAAAGGTTTACAGATTTTTCTTAAATTTTGATAAAAACTTACCCACGTAATTAAGAGATCCTAAGAATCGCTGGAGTTGGGTTTTATCAATGATTTTATCTGGGAATTTATCTGCGAATTGAATAACTCGTTGAATAGGACGAACTAGACCACGATAAATATCATGACCTAGAAATTTGACTCTAGTTTGGAACAGACTACATTTTGTAGGAGATAAGACCAAACCATTGGCTTTGATACCAAGAAGGCGGAAGAAGGAAGATTAGAGTGGCGCATACAAATCTGAATCACAACTATAGTAAAACTATAAGAAATGATAACAGCAGTTCATATGTATTAACAACAAGTTTATAAATAAAATTTATTTTATTGATTAAAGAAATAATTACAAACAGATAACTTGGGATAACTTACAAGCAGACTAGATTATAGAAGCCTAACATGTTATAACTAAGATAGAAGGCTAGAGGGTTGAAGATTAGTCATATAGGAATCTGAGTCTTCTCAAACGCTCTATTGGATTTCTAAATCCTGCCTCAAACAAATAACTGAGCCTCTCTTATATAGGAATGAGAGAAGGCGGACTGATTACAACTCAATAATTACAAAACATTTTTAACTATTGAAGACCAGTAATGCTTTTACAAAAGACATAAGCATTATTGAACTTTTTGACTAAATACAGACGCATTATTACAACTTTTTGAATAAATACAAATACATCAAAATAACTTTTGACTAAAGTGACCATATGGCCGACCAACAGGACATGACTCAGCTAAATTACAAATTGACTCAACTTTTACTTTCGGCTGCTTTTGAAAAGAACCCTGTACTGATGACTTTGGTGAAAGCAACAGGCTTTTGTCTGCCGCTTGCAATTATGCTGTAACTGTAGGCATCCTAGGCAAAAGGATCCTGAGCATCCTGGAGCGAAATGCTGCCGTACGAATCGTTAGGGCTAGAATCAGCATGACTAGATTTGGACGAGGAAGATGAGCAAATTGAGGGAACAGATTCCTCACTGAGCTTATCTACTCATTTTTGAATAAGCCGAGCTAACTGTTTCAACTCAGCATTCGAACAGTGATCAATATCCGCAAAATCTAACTTTGTTTGGGAAGATTTTTTGAATTTACTCGAAGAAGGTTCCTTGGAAGGAGGAACAGATTTAATGGGAGTAGGATTTGCTGCTGGGAATTCCTCTTGAACTTGACCAACGATGCGATAAACATCAAATTTATCCCACCATTTAATAGAAAATTCACGAGTAACATAAGTCAATTGACTAATGTTATTGTGAGTAATAATAGATTTATCTTTTTGTGACTCAAGATCAATTTCAACAACAGGGGAATAAAATCCGTAATTCCATTTAAGAATCCACAAAATTTTATATTTACTGATGAATTGAAGAATAACCGGAATACAATCATTCTTCGGATTATTAGGAGCTCTGCAACAAAAGACAGAAAGAACTGACTGAAGCTCAAGAGGTAAAATACTATGGATGAGACCAAATCTTTCCCACCATAATACAAACTAATAAGGAATTTGACTTTTGAATTTGTGGTCAAATTGAATGAACCACGAGTGACTAAAGGAAGGAGTTTGGAACAAGAAGACTCTGTTCCAAGCTTCCATATAATCATAATAGCAGAACTGGCTATTATGAACATTTAACTGACGAAGGTCGGAAGGATGATTACTCCAGTCAGACATGGAGATAATCTATTTAATATAGAGAGAATGATAGATAATTTTAGAACTATCATTCCGATCATGAATTGGTTTGACTACAATTGATTGAGTTTGTAAAAGGATGTCCTTATAATACACAAGGGATTTATAAGGAGCAAGAGGAAGAAAACACCAACCAGTTGGGAAGAACTGGGAGGCCAATTTGACTGGATCATCAATAGATTTCATGTCTTTCAATATGAAATAAATTGGTTGAAAAAATGGGAACATACTGAGAAGGAGTATGTTGACCAGGATTAGGGTTACTGGAAGAAGACGAAGCAAAAGGATCAATGGGCTTGGGGGACTGGGCCAAAACCGTATTGTAGGGCTTTAGAACAGTACCAAGAACTATATACCTATTTGCTACATTTATAGGAGTAACTGGGTTAACTGGATGTGGGATTATGGCTCCCAAAGACCTTTGACTAGGCGGGCCTGGGCCTGGAGGGCCAGGAGGCCGAACATTCTTGTTTCCTCTCACACTCATTTATTCGGGGTACCTGAATGAATAAACTCTCTTGTGAGAAAATCAGGAACAGAATTTTCACTTCCTTTAATATACTCAATGTCAAAATCAAAAATACTTAAAATAGATTGCCATCGGGCGAAAATATATTTTGCAGCAATATTTTTAACATCTTTTTCTAAAATATATTTTGCTGACTTACAATCAATATGAATCAAAAATCTTTGATTTAACAAATCATTTTGAAATTTACTAATACACAAAACCAAAGCTAAAATTTTCTTTTCAATTGTACTATAATTTAATTGAGACTGATTCCACGCGCCAAAGTGAAATCGAACAATTTGTTCATAAGAAGCAAGGGTTAATTTCTGCTTCAGAATGCCGCCAAAACCAATTTGAGGCGTCAGTTTCAACAATTTTAAATGCAGATTCATTAGAAATGCCAAGGTAAGGCAAAACCTTAACATATTTTTTGACTTGTTGGATGATGGCAGTATGCTCATCAGTCCACGGAGGAGGATTTTTCTGTAAACGAAGAAATAAAGGTTTACAGATTTTTCTTAAATTTTGATAAAACTTACCCACGTAATTAAGAGATCCTAAGAATCGCTGGAGTTGGGTTTTATCAATGATTTTATCTGGGAATTTATCTACGAATTGAATAACTCGTTGAATAGGACGAACTAGACCACGATAAATATCATGACCTAGAAATTTGACTCTAATTTAGAACATACTACATTTTATAGAAGATAAGACCAAACCATTGACTTTGATAGCTTTGAAAAACGAATTCAAATGTTTGAAGTGTTCATCAATTGATTTTGAAAAGACCAGAATATCATCAATGTAAACAATGATGAAATGACTAAAAGGATACAAAATTTCATTAAGAATATTTTGAAATTCACCAGGAGCATTATTTAAACCAAATGCTTGAACTACCCACTCCTAATGACCAAAGGGGGTGGTGAAGGCAGTTTTATACCTATCGCTAGGATGAATACTGACTTGCCAAAATCCTGACTTAAGGTCAAATTTACTAAATATGGTAGTATTACTAAGCCAACTTAGGAGATCTTCTTTATTAGGCAGGGGATACCTAATCCATTCTAAGACCTTATTAAGGGGCTTGTAATTAATAACTAGGCGGGAAACACCTCTTTCTTTCTCAGCTTTGTTATTTACATAAAAAGCTGGACAAGACCAAGGCGATTTACTATGTTTAATTAAGCCTTTTGCAAGCAAGTCGTTAATTTCTTGTTTGCAAAGTTTTATTTGCTGATGACTCATCTGAATAGGTCTTGCCTTAGTAGGAATCAAGTGTTCTTTGAATTCCTTAGCATAAGGAAGCCTAACCACATGTTTTCTTCTATGCCAGAAGGCATTAGGAGAATCAGCACATAATTTTTTTGTCATAAACACGCAAAGTTCCTCAATCTTATCTTGAACTTTATCAAGAAAGAGAAGATCGTCAACCTGTTTATATTTAATTTCCTGTTTCAGGAATTTTAACTGAGAAATTTTACAATTTAGCAAATTCAAAGATTTTGAAATAGACTCATCTTGAATAAATTTCAAATCTCTTTCCTTAGGTTGAGTGATAAATTCAAATATAACTTTCTGACCTAAGTGCTCAGTTGTTAAACCATTGTTACTAGTAGTAAATGGATATAATAAATATATAAACGGGAGACCTAAAATAATCTTATCTGTCAAGTTGTGAATTAAAACAAATGAGATTTTAAAACACATATTGTCTTGGCAAATATGAACTTTAGGCAGTTTATATTTTATTTTCATCATACTACCATTAGCAGAATTCAAACGTTCACTAGTCTTTTTATAGAACTTGGTAGGAATTAATCCTTCCTGAATGCAATTGAGATCTGCACCAGTATCAACTAGAGCAAGAAGTTGAATTGCAAAAGTTCCATCAATAACTAGACGGACAATAATATACCACTTCTGAATAGTAATGTCTTTTAATCTTTTTAATGAATTACTTTGGACCATAAGAAGTGACTCGTCATCCTTGGCATTAGAAGATTCAGCTTCTTCTTCATTGTCTGATGAATCAATAATGTGAAGTTCTGAACCTTTAGTAGCCAGATAAGTCATTTCTTTACGTAAATCAGAAATTTCAGCCTTGAGACCAGAAATTCTTTCTTAAGTTTATTAACTTCTTGATTTAACTTAGGGAGAGTGATTTCCCTATCGGCGGCTTTAAACCTTTCTAAGGTTTTATTAAGGCTAATAACAGGTTTATCTTTTCCCTTAATAACCTTACCCTTTCCCGAATTATTTTTAGAAAACAAATCTTTTAATTGTTTCATATACTGTAATTTCAAATCTTCATCAGTAAGTTTACTAATTAACTCAATTAACAAAGAGCTCTCTTGATCTTCTTTGCTAAGTACGTTAATAGTCTTACAACAATCAAACCTGCAATTATCAGTACAAAGGGTGACTTCATTTTCATCACTAGGAGTTTGACTATCTTCGTCATTAACAGAGGAATAAGGAATATCTGAATGATTGTCATCATCATCAACATCATTCTCAATTCTTATTAACTCTAATATCTTATCAGTGTCTTCAACAGAAATATTTAACTGACTTAATTTTTGTTTAATTTTGCATTCGCTTTTGTAATGACCCTTTTTACCACAATTATAACAGGTAATTTTACTCTTATCTTGTGACTTAGAAGTAGATTTTTTACTATGAGTTTTCTTTCGTGACTTAGGTTTTTCATAGTAATTATCTTGATTATTAGAATGACTAGACCGCTTCTTATGATGCTTTCGCGTTTTGCGTTTTGCGTTTTTCAATCTAATTTTTCCTATGCTTTCTTCTAGAGGGAGCAATAGGACGCAAACCATATTGTTCACAAAACGTACCAAGCTCATACGTAGCTTTTTTCTTATCTTTAGCAGCTTGTTTAGCAATCTTAAAATCAATACACATTTTTAACCCAATCTTTTGAATAAAGCGGATTATGTCACCATAAGTCAGGTTATCATAATCAATATATCCAAGAGTTTTACTAAGTTCTTCTCTAACCTTATGAGCAAATAAGTTAGGAAGACCATTAACAAATTTTTCTTTCCAGAATGGTTTATTACTATCGCTGCGCATCATGACACGAGAGATAAAAACATCTTTATACCACCTGAAGTCACTCAAAGTGGGACAAGTGAGATTACTTAATTGGTCATGAATTCTCTCAGTGATATTACTAGAGGTTCCAATAAAATGTTTTATTATAGTGAAAATTAATATGTTAATGCCATCAGGAATACCAAAACCTATATCTTCTCTGAAGATAGGTTGACCATTGTCATCTAACTGGCGAGCATGAATAATAGAATTCCTTGCATCTTCGTCAAGGTGTTTTTTCCACCAAGATCGAAGTACACCAGTGAAACCATTAGTTAATATTTCAACGATTTCAGGCTGAGTTAAGCTGCTGAACGCTGTAATATAACTATTGGCTACCATAGACAAATGATTCATTTTAGTAAGAATCTGATGTTCACTAAACCCATCAATATTCCATTCATAAATTTTATTAGATGAAACAGAAAATTGATTATCTAGATTTTTCTCCTCATACTGAAGATCAGGGGGAGTAGGTCTAGAATACCAATTTTTTGTAATACTAGTGTTATTAAAAGTTAACTTGTTTAACTGCTCGGCAAAATCTAGGGATAGAAGCAACCTCAGAAATATCAGATTGACTATTACTTTCATTATCAGATTCTTCTATCTGATCGATGATAGCAACAGTGCCACAAGCTTCACCAGAACTTGAACCAATCTTTTTAATAATTTATCAATAGTTTTAACTAGATCAGAATCTTTATTAGGCAATCCCATTCCTTCTCTTTTTTCTGGGAGAGTTAATAAAGGTTGATCTAATTTCTTTTCAGGATTTTTAACTAAAGAATGATCAAACTTTTCTTCAATTTTGTCTAACTGTTTGCCAATTGTGGCTAAATACTGATTAGTAAAATTATTTTGTTCAATAATTTTCTTTTCATCAGTCTTTCCATCCGCAACTTTGAATGGACTAGCAACAACTGGAGTGTTTTTAACATGTAAAAGAACAGTTTCTAAAGGAGGATGAGATGATAAAATCTTAGATTTATCCTCTTTTGTCCACTGACTTTTAGTAAGAACTTTACATTGTGAATGATATTTATCATACCAGTCATAAAATGTAAGGTTCTCTTGATTATTTTTTAAAAACATTTTCCATTTATTAACAATTTTATCTCTGTCATGCTTATCATATTTATTACGAAAAGCATGGCATTTTTCTTTATTAGATGTGGAATTAAAATCTGCAACCAGACTATCCCAATCTAATTTAAAAGCTTTAGTGATGACTAGTAACTGATGATTAATAGGGGCTTCAAAATTAGAAGGGGTCGGTCCTACAGAGACTGTAGGAGACACAACATCTTGCTCATCTTCGACCTGAGTAGTAGGAGTGTAGCAAGGATGACTAGTCTGACCTTGATTCAAAACACCTTTCAATTTAATATCAGGAATAGAAAAATCACTTAAGACTTCAGTATCTCTTCTGGAAATAGTCGAAGGAACCGAAGAATTAGTAAATTCTTCTATTATCAAGGGTCTTCTGGTACGTTCAAAACTGACTCTAACAATACCATCAGAAAATTGTTTAATATTTTCTAAAATCAACAAATTATTAATAACTGGTTTTTGTGGAATTTCTTGGGGTAGAATCCACTGACTAGGAAGCGTAATATCTTTCCAAAGAATAGTCCTTGGGGTCTGGATATTAGCGTTACTAGTACTGCTTTGAATTAAACAATGTGATCTTTCAGACTTTTATTAAGAGCATGAATATTTAAATTGGTTTTCATGACTTTGTAATAAATTCTGTAAATTAAGGCTATAGGTTGAGAACCCTCAATCATTTGAGTTATCTCACCTGCAGTCTTAATATTCAGAGTTAATGCTTTTAACAGATTAACATCACTTAAGCTCAATCGGAGATCAGGAAAGCAATTGAAATGGATAGGTCCATCATGCAGACTTGACTCCATGATACCAATTATGCTAGGAGCATAATTAAGATATCGCGCATATCTAAGACATAAGAAGATGCTTGAGTTTATACCTTTAATTGTCAAAGGTTTAACTGTGACCTGAACTAAACCAATATGGATAAAATTATAGCCTTTCTTTCTATGTTTATTAATAACATCAGGAGAAAGAAGACTACAATTCTCATATTCTTTGTTGATCGCATAGACACGTTCAACCGTTTTAACATTATAATCAGTTTTAAAGTTATCAATAAAAGTTGACTGATAAATTTCCTTAGGAGACACACTAGGTATGTTCCAGTTACTAAGGGTTTGATTAATGTTTTCATAACTATGTTCTTCGTGGTTGACTATGTCTGGAACCGAAGGTAGGGATGATCTATTACTAACTGAAGAACTCGATCTAAATAATCTACTCATTTTTAAAAGTTAAAATTTTTAATGATTTTATGTTCTTCCATACATATCCTTCTTTCCTTAAGCAAACGCATACCCTTAGATTTGGTGATTCCCTTTCACCTAACTGCTCACACTCTTGAGACTTACAACGGCTCAACGGGACCTATGGCGACCTGGGGTAGTCATTTCTTTACATAAATCAGAAATTTCATCCTTGAGACCAGAAATTTCTTTCTTAAGTTTATTAACTTCTTGATTTAACTCAGGGAGAGTGATTTCCCTATCGGCAGCTTTAAACCTTTCTAAGGGAGAGTTGTCTAAACCACTCAACGAGTAACATTCAACAGACAAACTACGATCAAGTACATGGTCATCTGCATCAGAATCGTGGAGATCAATCATCTGATTATTGAAGCCTTAGAAACGTCTCAATATAAAGACTGACATTCAAATGTTGTTGATTGAGACCATCGATGCAGAAGGATAACTCCTTCAGTTCTAATCGAGGAAGCAAAAAGGAGAAATTAATGTGACTACCAGCCTGACATCTGAAAAGTAACTTCTTAGAGGTGGTAGGTGAAATAGTAGATTGCTGTGTCAGAAAAGTCAAAAAGAGGTTGTTACGTCAAGTCAGCATTCTGCACCAAATAACTCAGAATCTTCGAGGCAATTCAAATAGCTTCTAACGATTATTTTCTAACGGGAAGATGATGGAGGAATATATAATAGCTGAAACTTCAAAGATGAAGGGAGTTGACTCTACGAGAGTTCTACAAAGCTTAACAGAAAATGTCTCAGTAGCAGTGAGACTACCTAAGCTGAAGTGAAGCAAATATAATGAAGAGCTGTATCTACTAAAGGATTCACTCAACAACAAATGAGAATGCCAACTCATTGGCATCTGAGCTAAGAGCCGAGAAGGCCAAGAAGACAAGAGGAAAAGTGGCAGACCAGAAAGCAAATCTCAAGAGCCACTCAATAATTCACCATGAACAACCGAAGCTGAAGAGAAGAAGATGCAGAACCGAATCTGCACACAAGTTAATCAGTGTTCAAAGGATGCTAAGTACCAGACAGAGTCTACAAGAAGGAAACAGACTTAGGAGATCCTAACTGGTGAACAATGTGCAATGTTGAAGACAGATGAAGTCAAGCATCAACAATGAAGGTCAGTTGCACAAAGAAATATATGATAGACTGCTAAGTACTCAAGGATGTCGAGCTTAATGAACATCTTGGCAGTCCATCAAAGGTGATCTAGTCTCAATGCAGAATGCCAGAAGATCACACCAAGCTGCTAAGTACTAAAGGATGAACAAGCTTCAAGTTATCTTAGCAGCTCAGCACCAACAATAACAACATCACCAAACAACCAAGGCCTGAGGGGTCCTTGTCCGAGGGACTAAATCAAATTCAAGTCTGCTCGGCTTGCTGAGTACCGGAGGGTACAAGAGATTCTAAGTCTGCAAGGCTTAGTCTACAGTTCCAAGTCTGCTGGGCTTAAAGAGTTCTTAGTGAACTGGAGTTCCAAGGCTGCTGGCCTTGAAGGAATCTTGGTGATTCAAGAGTTACTCATTTCCTCAGTGGAATCTCTGCTTGTTGAAGTAGAAGAGTGGATTAGGAGCTTGAGTCTCTGAACCACTTAAAAATCCCTTGTGTCATTTACTTTCAGTCATTTACCTTATGTACCTTAAACTGCTATAACTGCCATAACTGTCATAACCACTTATAACTAAACTAACTCTAGCACAATGCTTATTAACATATTTGTGAAGAGGATCTTTAACTTATTCCACTGTGCTTGAAATGATTCTTATGTTTGTCATATGCTAATTACTTAGCAATACAAAATAAAAAGGAAAAGATTTTGAAACTATAAAAGATCTATTCACCCCCCCCCCCTTCTAGATCTATTGTGTGCCCTCTGGGAACTAACAAAAGTTAACAAAGAATCAAGTCTAAAAGGTGTTCGAATTATAGGTATAAAACCCACTCATCAACTGCTCCATGTGAAAATATCTCAGTGACAACAAACGGTCCTGACCATCGTGATTTAAGCTTCCCCAAAAAAAGTTTCAGCCGATAATTAAACCAAAGGACAGATTGACCTGGCTTAAATTTCCGCTCAATAATTCTTTTATCATGCCACCTCTTGATCTTTTCTTTATAAATTTTAGTGTTCTCATAGGCTTAGAGACATAATTCATCCATCTTATTCAGCTGCAAGAGACGCTTCTCTTCGACTGTAGGCCAATCAAAATTAAGCTTCCTTATGGCCTAATATGCTCTATGTTCCAATTCTACTAGAAGGTGACACGCCTTGCCATATACGAGCTGATATGGTGACATCCTTATTATTATTTTGTAAGTAGTTCGGTATGCCCATAAAGCATCTTTGAGTTTTTTCGAGCAATCCTTTCGATTGGGATTCACAATCTTTTCCAAAATTCTTTTCACCTCTCTGTTTGAGATCTTAACTTGGCCACTCTTCTGGGGGTGATATGTTTAGCGATCTTGTGTGAAGCTTTGTACCTAGCGAGAAGAGCGATAAAATGTTTGTTACAGAAATGCGCGCCTTCATTGCTAATGATCGTTCTCAGTGTGCCAAACCTCGTAAAGATATTCTTTCGAAGAAAATTTAACACCACATTTGAGTTATTTGTAGGCAAGGTTGCTTCTTCCACCCATTTAGAAACATAATCAATCGTAATTAGTATATATTGATTGTTGAAGGATACTAGGAACGGACCCATGAAGTCAATACCCCAAACATCAAATATCTCAACCTCTAAGATAGTTTTTAGGGGCATTTCGTGTTGCTTCAAAATATTACCAGTTCACTGGCATCTGTCACATCTTGATATGAAAGTATGAGCATCCTTGAAGAGAGTTGGCCAATAGAAGCCTGATTGAAGAATCTTCGATGTTGTTCTCTCTCCCCCAGAATGTCCTCCGTAGACTGATGAATGACAATATGTTAAAGTATGTTTTCTATTTCTTCCTAGGGTACACACCTTCTCAACATCTGATCCGCACATTATTTAAATAGGAAGGGTTCATCCCACAAATAATATTTCACCTCATGTAAAAAAAAACTTTGTTGATGGCTTAATTCAGAAGGAAATACACGGCTCACAATATAGTTCACATAATCAGCATACTATGGTATTTCTTGTGTTATAAAAAACAATTGTTCATCTAGAAATAATTCATTAATCACTGTGCCATCCCCTTTTTGCTGTTCAGGATTCTCAAGTCAGGAAAGATGATCCTCCACCTGATTTTCTTTCACCTTTCCGTCTTAGATTTCTAGATCAAATTCTTGGAGCAACAGAACACATCGTATCAGTCGTGGTTTAGCATCCTTCTTCGAGATCAAATATTTTATTACCGACTGATCTGTGAATACAATTACCTTCATACCATTGAGATAAGCCTGAAATTTTTTGAAAGCATAAACAATTGCCAATAATTCCTTCTCAGTGGTTGTATAATTGAGTTATTCATCTGAAAGTGTTTTGCTGGCGTAATAAATAGCCTGAAATATTTTCTTCTTATGTTTGCCCAACACCGCACCAATCGCATAATTGCTAGCATCGCACTCAACTCAAATGGAAGGTTCCAGTCTAGAGAAGCTATAATTGGAGCAGTAATTAGTTTCTTTTTCAGTACCTCAAAAGCCTCAAGACATGCCCTATTAAAAATAAAAGGCACATCTTTTTCTAACAGATTGCATAAGGTCTTTATAATCTTTAAAAAATCTTTGATAAAACGCCGATAGAACCCTGCATAACCAAGAAAACTCCTAATCCCTTTTACAGATGACGGTGGTGGAAGCTACTCAATTGTCTCGATTTTGGCCTTATCTACTTCTAACCCCTTCGAAGAAACCTTGTGCCCCAAAATTATTCCTTTTTGGACCATACAATGGCATTTTTCCCGGTTTAATACTAAATTTATTTCCACACATCTCCTTAATACCAGAACCAGGTTTTCTAAACATAAGTCGAATGAATCTCCAAAAACAGAGAAATCATCTATGAATACCTCAAGATTGTGTTCCACCATATTAGAAAATATTGCCATCATGCACCTCTAGAAAGTTGTGGGCGCATTATATAATCTAAAAGACATCCTTTAAAATGCAAAGGTTCCATATAGGCAAGTAAATGTTGTATTCTCTTTGTCTTTAGATGCTATTGCAATTTGATTATAGCCGGAATAACCATCTAAAAGGAAATAAAATTAATGCCCAGTCAATCTGTCAAGCATTTAGTCAATAAAATGACAAAAGAAAATGTTCTTTGTGAGTGGCTTTATTAAGCTTGCGATAGTCCATGCATACTCGTCAACCCATTACCATACGTGTCGGAATCAATTCATTATTTTCATTTATCATCACAATCATGCCACCCTTCTTAGGAACACATTGCACCGAACTCACCTATGAACTGTCGGAGATCAGGTAAATAATGTCCTGCATCTAACCATTTGATGATCTCCTTCTTGACCACCTCCTTCATGATAGGATTTAGTCGACATTATTTGTTTAATCAACGGTATAGCATCATCCTTAAGAAGAATTTTATGCATGCAGAACGATGGACTAATCCCTTTAATATCGGCCAATGTCAATCCTATAGTTGTTTTTTATTCTCGAAGTACCCGCAAGAGCTTCTCTTACTGAAATTTATTAAGTGAAGCAGAAATAATAACAGGCAAAGTACAAGAATCACCTAAATGCGGATACTATAAATGATTATGTAGAGGTTTAAGTTCCAATGTAGGTAGTTCTTCCAAAGATAGATTTGCCCGCGTAGATGAGCTTTCGGAATGATCCAAAGTCTCATAATGTTGCTTGAATCTGGAAAACCGTAGAGCTAAATCCAACAGTTGCACATACTCATTTGAGGCCAAAAAATCTGAAGCAGATGAAATAACCAATGTGGTCTCAAGGTGATCTGAAAGACAACTTCCACAGATACCTCATCCATTACTTCTACAATTAGGCAAATCTAAAAACATCCTTCTGCTTCATTTGGGAATTTTATAGAGACATTAAATGTGACCTCTTGATCCTGAACATGCATAGTTAACTCTCTTTTTTGCACATTTATAAGAGCATTCACAACAGTTTCCTTATCTCTATCCCTACTCTGCAATGCTATTGGGTCATTCTGTAGGATAGGGATTCAATTTTTTCACTATGTACCCAACATATTCCTTATATTGATTCCTTAAATATTAAATTTTGAAATTTAAAATTTAAAATTTAAAATTTAAAATTTGAAATTTGAAAGTTCCAACAGTCAAATCATGTTTTGACCGTTGTAACTATTTTTTATTTAAAAGTAATTGTTGTTTGAATTTAAAACTTGCAATTATTTTAATTTAAAAATAGATATGGCTAGAAATCAAAAAGTGCAACGATCATTATGTGTTTATGAGAACTAAAACAATATTATTTTAATTATAAATAATAAAATTTATAATTAGTAGTAATATTTTTTACAAAAATGATTAAAATCAAAATTTAACTGATTTTTAATTTTTTATAGTTATCTTTCTTTTCTAAATCCTCTATTTAAAAAAAATGAGTGAATTTGATAGGCATACCCAAATCAATAATTAAGTGAGATAAGATCCTTTAACCAACATAAAATCGTAATAAATAGGGTGTGAAGTGTCATTTTACATAAATAGGGAACGCTCTTTTGATTCCCTCACTCTGAGGAGTCAAATCATATATAGGGATTAAAATAGAGAATTATATAAAGATAAAGAAACTGTTGGATATTAATTTATTGATATATTCTTCAAATGTGGGGATAGAGAACTTATTGGAGAAACTGTTGTGAATGCTCTAAGATTTCTCCTTGTTGCTAAAAATTGTCGCCCAATAATAATTTGTATCTCACGATCTTCCTCAAAATCTAGCACAATAAAATCTGTCAGAAAGATGAATTTATCCACTTTAACCAATACATCTTCACCTATACCTCGCGGATAAATAAGTGATCTATCTGCCAGCTGCAATGTCACATTTGTAGGTCTCACTTCCTTCAAACCAAGTTTCTGATAAATTGGGAGTGACATCAAATTGATACTAGCTCCCAAATCATATAGAGCTTTCTCGAAGAACTGATTATCAATGGTACATGGAATTGTGAAGAATGGGTCTGTGATTTTTCAGAAGGCAAAAGAATCTGCACCTTGCAAGGAGATACCATCTCTGAAGCTCATAACTCAGACGCTAAGTTATGTAAGGGAGTTAGAAAGGATTGTCTGAGCGATGTCCAGCCCCTGCCATGTTTTCACTCCTGATTTATTCAGTTCGTCTTTTTTATTCTTGAACTGTTATTTGATAGTCTTTTTTTAGTGAAACGCAATCAGAGAATGATGAAACAAAAAGTGTTTGATGGGATCACATTTTGTATCTTATTCCATTCAAGTAGTAATAAAGACATTTTGCATGTGATTTGGCTTTAAATTTCCTGTCTCCACTATAACTACTTTATTTATTTATTTATTTTCTTTTCACTCTGGCACCTTTTCAGTAGGTGCAAACTGCTAATTGAATGAAGAGCTTGTTAGATTCGATAATTTGTAGCTCATTTTCTCTTCCTTTCTTATCACCGCATGTTTTACTGCCTCCGCTGCAAGCAGTGTGTATGCAAAAATATAATAATATACAGGTATATTCATATCCGGATTTAAAAAAATTGATTATCCAATAGAAATAATTCGATACAAACATTATTTATATTCTTCAAGTATATATATATATATATATATGTGTGTGTGTGTGTGTGTGTGTGTGTGTGAGGAATGATCCATAGCATATATTTGCTATGTATCAAAAATGAGCATACACTATCTCTATCGTTCAATATAGTAACTAACGACCAAGATTAATTTACGTTCGCTACTAGTAGTAGCAGATGACGGGTGTTGTCCGCTACTAGTAGTAGCGGATGACGCTGAAAATATTACTGTCGTTCGTTAATATTAATAACGGACATAATCCGTCGTCCCCTACAAATAGTAGCGAACGTGAATTAATATCGACCGTTAGTTCTTATATTGAACGATAGAAATGGTATATACCCATTTTTGATTATAACAAATACATGTTATGAATCATTACCATATATATAAGAAACTGATATTTTCACATCACTTTTTGATATTTTCACACGTATGACCCACATATTAGCCCATAAAATTTGCCACATCAGCTAATATGTGAGTCATAATTCTTTTCCAGCAATTATTATTTTTTTGTGTGTTTTCCCCTAATATATATATATATATAAGCACCTTCTTATAAGTACCACCCGCATGCGGGTGGTAAAAAAAATCCAATGTGGCTGATTTTAAAAATCCTATGTGGCGGGTGAGTGAGATACTAAATATATATAATATACATATAGAGAGAGAATTAATGCATAAATCATGTTGGGGAGAGAGATAATATCTTTCCAAACACGTAAATCAATTAATCCAATCACTAAGCAGCTATATGATCTTTGATATTTTCTCAGTTTTATAAAATAGAGGTTCATTTAATTTTATCGTAATTAACTAGCTAAATTCTAAAATTCAAATTGTAATATGATTTTTTTTCCTACTTGAAAATTCTTTTTAAGTAGTTTAAATATTAATTATTGCATCAATCAAAATTAAACAAATTCATATTATTTTTTAAATTTTACGAGCTAATTTACAAAAATTAAAGATGTATTACATTTTTACCTTGTGCGTTTAATTTAGGACTTCTGTTTTTCAACACACTCTTCAACTCTCTCATCTTTGATTCTCTCTCTACGACCTCTCTCCACAATTTCAAGGTATGATTTCTCATTTGTAATTTTGAAATTTATTTAATACTTTCTCATTGGTGTAAATTTAAATTTTATAGGTTAGAGATTAATAATTATTATTATTGATTTAATTATTGTTGTTAATGATTAAAATTTTAATTTTTAATACTTTCACCCTTGTTTTTGGAAAATATTACTTATATTCGCTGTAATTTTTTCATTTAGGATTAAACATGTTGATTTTTTTTTCTTCATACTAATTACTTATACTTTTGTCAGTTTGTTAAAATAGATAATGTGGACTTTGAAGTACAAAATGAAGATAATTTAGACGATGATGTAGGGGGAAGTGGGGGGGGGGGGAATATAGAGCTTGAAGCAGAGAGCAGGGAGAATATTGTTTACAATCATCATGTAGCACTTGAACTCAAGCCTTGGATAGGTCAAGAATTTTAAACACTAGATGATGTTAAAAAAAATTATAATGCATATGCGAAAGAAGCTGGGTTTAGTGTTCGAAATTGGTCCCAAAAAAAGAGGAGTAGGGAAAATGACGAGATCATACGGAAGGAAGGTGCCTATATATATATACAAGGGCGGAGGTAGGATTATGATTTGGGATGGGCTAGAAAAAAAAATTTCGTGAACGTTCACTACATACATTTTCTTTTTAAATTAAACCATATATTAAGATAACTGTATATGTCATAAAATCACGTAGCTAATTGAATAATAAACAAAATCATCACTAATTCACTATAACATTAATAAAATTTTGATAACGAACGTACGTCCTATAACGACCCCAAAATTCATACAATATAATTCTCCTTCTCGATCGTTAACAATACAACTTTATTCTAACTTTACATCATTAGTCGATGATACAATCACTAAAAATACGGAATAATTAAAACTTTTATATATTTCTTTCCTTATTGCCCTGAATCACAACCTTTACCGTTACATATCTTTGATTCAGATTTATTACATGAATCACTTCATCGAAGTTACTATACAAAGTCTTACATTATAGATATTATCCATACACATCGGATAACTTAACTTACAACTTAACTATGATGATACAATCAAAACATCAAATACATTTCTCATCTAACATAAGTAATATTCTTGAACATTGATCTCTATAATTCACTTAGCACGTATCATTACCTTGCATCCTTGACCTGCAAAAATGATTATTTGCAAGAGTGAGCTGGACAGCTCAGCAAGATCTAACAGTTTTCATGCATCACATAGCACATAGTATCATACTCAACATACATC
This sequence comes from Panax stipuleanatus, assembly GCA_020205555.1. Classification (NCBI taxonomy): domain Eukaryota; kingdom Viridiplantae; phylum Streptophyta; class Magnoliopsida; order Apiales; family Araliaceae; genus Panax; species Panax stipuleanatus. The sequence continues at coordinate 98,374,531 of CM035118.1, read as the reverse complement.
TCATAATCATTAAAGTAACATAGCATACATGCTTTAACTCACATAACAAATATAGAGATTGAGTTCCTTACTCAATCCACATTCTTTAATTAATTAATGTAGTCATAAATTGACTTTAACATTTCATGCTTGCAACATATATAACATATCATGCTCTTTGTAATACAATTTAAAACAGTTCATAATATCATCAAGTTCACATAGAAAATAGGAACCGGAAGACTTGCCTGGCTCGTAGATTACCAATTACCGAAAATAGCTTATAATTATCTGCTTCATGAATCCTACATAACGTATTACCATACACATCAACTATTAGTCACCTAATAACACTTACCAATCGCTTAAGTAAATTCTAATTTACACTTCATAGTTCTCTCCCATTTATTTGACACACACTGTCAAATTTATATGTATAATTAACAATATAAGTTAATTATCACATAGCTAATCCTCATAGTTAGTTAACCAATTTAGGTTAACTCATTCCTCTAATAAGTTAATAATTAATTACCACATAATTAATCACATCACACAATCATATTACATTTCACATAATTAATCAATTAATAATTACATACTCATATTAAATTATAATTAAATAAATTATAATTTAAACTTCCACTTTAATTATAATTAATCAAATTATAATTATATCTTATGTTAATCAAATTATAATTAAACAATTTAAACCATTACTCTAATTAATCAAATTATAATTAAACAAATTATAATTTATAATTAATCAAACTACATCATGCATTAAATTATAATTAGACCAATTATAATTTAAATTAAGTAATTACTTAGATTATAATTAATCAATTTCAATTCATGCACTCATTAAATTATAATTAAATAAATTATAATTTAAATTACACATTCACCTTAATTATAATTATTCCAAATTATAATCACATATTAAGTTATAATTAAACAAATTATACTTCAAGTTAAACATTTACTTTAATCAAACTATATTCATTATAATTTAACAAATTATAATTTAAATAAAACCTTCACTTTAATTATAATTATTCACATTATATTTTATTAATATAACTCATTACTATTATTTAGCATTTTAAGGTATGCTAACATATCATCAAATTTACCACATAAACTTAGCTTTCATAATATGAACTAAAAGCCACATAAAAAAACAAACGAATTTTATTTTCTGCATACCCTCTGCTGGGGCGGGGGTATTAGGCTTGACATGCCCGCCGGGTCGGGCCCCCTGCAGCGAACTAAGACTGCTTCGCGAACTGTGTATAGAAAAAGCCAATTTGACTTATTTCTCCACACTAATTCTCAATTTCAGTCAACACAACTCGTATAGACTTTATAGAAAATATAAATTCTAAACTCCTAACATGTTTTAACATATGAAATCATCAAAACACACAATTTAAAACAACCAATTTAATAATTTTTAAAGAAAAGCTATTGTTAAGTGTTCTTGAGAAAATTGATCATTATAATTTATTTTTAAAACGAATTACATAATTCAAAACATATTTGAATTCGTTTCTTGACAATTAACAAGAATCCACAATCAATTTGTACAACCATTAACAATAAAACTTAAATTTTTGATTTTAAAGAAAACCATATATTTTCAAAATATATTCACTGTAACTTCTTGATGAATATGAATCCCTTATGTTCATCATATACACATGGATTAAACATCCTAATTAAGAATATAAACCAATTATAAGCATATTTGACACAAAATTCATACATATACATCATTTTTATATAAATTTCTCGTTAATTCACATACACAGAGAACTAATACTCATGAAGAATCATAAAAATATATTTAAAAACAAGGAATTGAGATTATATCCTTGTTGCTTTGATTAGGAGAATAAGATGAAGATGATGATGGTGAGGCGTTTGATTCCCTCAAACTTCTTCTTCCTCTACCTTCTTTCTCTCTTCCTCTTCTCTTTTCTCTCTATCTTTTCTCTGAACTTTTCTCTTTGTTTAACTCTTTGTTTTGTTCTTTCTAAACTAACGTAATTTTTACAAAACATAAACTGGCATATAGATATATATTATACATATATAATATACATAAATATCAGCTATTAATTTCTATACTTATATCATATACTAATTACCAATTTAATATATAAGTTACAAAAATTAGAATTTTAAAAGCCCTAAGGCTTGTTTGGCAAAACAACATTATTTTAAAAACAGATTTTTAGTAGTTAAGGCTCCATTTGGCAAAACGAATTTAAAACAGTGCAAGGGTCTTGCTTGGAAAAACGGTTTTAAAAACTCTTTTAATTCTTTTAATAAATCATTTATCACATATTTTTAATGTTATACTTTAATTAATTAAATCTTAATATTCTAATTTAATTAATTAAAAGTTAACATCAATTAATTACATAAAAATCGTCATATTATAATTACTTGCTAATTATAATTTCATGTAACAATTACCACATAACTTCATCAAATTTAATTATCTCAATTAAATGAGAACTATAACATAAAATCATAACATATTAATTAAAATGAATATTAAATATTCATTTAATTAATATATTACACTTAATTAAATTACTCCATAACAATCATATAATCATTTATTTAACTCAATAAATAAATCAATTAAAATATTTATTTTAATCAATAAATATTAAAATTAATATCTAAAATCCTTTTCACACCAAATCACATATTTCACAATATATGACACATATACACATTCTCAAACTGAACGTCTCATAATAAGAATTTTATTTATTAAATTCTCATTTATAAATTCTTAAAAATCCGGTTTGTCACACGTCCAAGACATAATAACATACCTAGTCAAATTGTACTCTTCGCTCTTGAATAGAAGCAAATTCTGTAATTATTGAGTCTGCATCATAGTTCTCAGTCAACTCCTTTTCGATGTGGACAATCATGTTATCAGCTAAGAAGTTATTCTCCATCTTGTTGCACAACATTGTTTTGATACATTTCATAGCTGAAAATGATCTCTCTGTAGTTGTTGTGAAAACCCACAAAGTCAAAACAAGACGAATTAATCGATCAATCATTTGATATGTCGTTGATTTTTTTGTTTCAAATAATCCTTGGCATAACTCAGCAAGAGTAGTAACATTCTTGAGCACATCATCATGAGGTACATCAAACTCATAAATTGTCAGCTCGCTTCTCAAGCGATGTAACTCTTGTTTAGAGAAATCTCGGGGATAAAACTTCTCTGCAAGTTTGCAAATATTATCAATGTTAAATGCCTTAAAACCATCTGCAGGGTCCAAAGATGAGCTAAGAATAAGAAGTTCCTTTGTTCTTTCACTGAACCTGCCATTCAATTCCACCAACTCGAAATCTATTGCAGCATAAAATAGGTCAACACGATAATGATGCGCAGTTGTTATGTTTCTTTGTTGACAATTACGGCGACGTGAACTCATACCGAATTGACCGTCCATGTCAGGAATATCTATATTATGCTTTCTGCAAAAATACATCACTTTTTCAAGAAAATCTTCCCAACCGTCTTCTCTTAATTTTTGAAGAGAATTCACTGTAATTTCCACCAGATTCATAGCATTCAAAATATCTTGAGATTTTTGCTGCAACTTTTGACATAAGACATCAGTAAATCCCATCATGTCTTTCAACAAATGCAAGATGAATATAAATTGAAATGATCTAATTGCATTGTAAGCACCATCAGCATTCCGCACGTAAAGACTCTGTGGTTTTATCATCCATAACAAATTCAAGAACGGTACAAGTTGCATCATATTTATCTATCAAGTCACAAACTGAAGTAAAATGAGAACCCCAACGAGTTGCTCCAGGTTTATGTAAGGTACCAATCTGATTGAGTCCTCTACCTGTTCAACGCTCACATGCTATAACCAATTCTGTAATATGCATAACTTGAGCAACATGAAATTCAGTATGACATTTTGGAGAAGCGCAAATGACATTGACAATATAACTCAAGGAAGAAAAAGAATTTCCAAATAGGATCAACTTTTTTTGAAGCTGCAAACAAGACCAATTGTAACTGATGGGCGAAACAGTGTACATAATATGCATATGAGCAATCCCTCATAAATAATGCATGTAACACATTACATTCACCTCTCATATTACTAGCACCATTATACCCCTGGCCTCTTAATCTTTCAACTTGTAAATTATGATGGAGAAGAACTTTAGATATCTCTTGATGAAGTGTCTCTGCAGTAGTGTCTTCAACCATCACAATATCAAAAAATCGTTCTCTTAGAAAACCCTCTTTGTCCACAAATCTCAAAATAATAGCCATTTGCTCTTTATGAGCTGAGTCTTGTGTTTCATCAACAAGAATACAAAAGCCAGAATCCCCAACTTCTCCTCGAATGTGCATTCTCACTTTGTTTGCTAGAATATTTAAAATCTCCTTCTGGATTGTGGGTGAGGTGTATGTAGCATTTTTTGGGGCATTTCCTAAAATAACTTTAGCAACTTCCGGACTAAACTTTGCTGTATGCTTTATAAGTTCAACACAATTGCCATGATTTTTAGAATCTGAAGACTCGTCATGACCTTGAAAAGCACACCCTTGATATGCAAGATAACGAACAGATTCAATGGTTGTCTTGAGTCTTAGCTGGTTCTTCAAAATCTCATCTCTGCTTTGTCGATTCAGAATTATGTCTACATGTTGAGGTGTTTTCATCAAATCCGCAACGCATTTCTCACAACTATTATGTAATAAGCATGGACCTCCAATGTGATTTAAAAATACACAATTCTTTCCATCTCGAACTCTTTTCCAGTCATTAAATCCATCAGTAGTCAGTGCAGGATTAACTTTTGGACCCTTTGCAAAAAGAAAGCAGGGGAAGCAAAATACTTTATTCTTAAGAGGTGAATACTCTAACCATGGTCAATCTTTGAACCAAGAATAATTGAACTGACGATACTGGTTTCCTGACCGAACTCTTGGATACTCAAAAAGTTTATAATGATATGGCCCCAAGTTTATATAAGCACGTCGAATTCGGTCACGTTGATTAATAGGATATTCATATATTTGCTTTAGTTTTCCCGGATCTTGTTCTAAATCACCAACATCAAAATTCGTATCTTCAAAAGTCTTAGATATAACATCAGGTTGCTCATTAACCATTGTATTGTTAACATTGCATACTGGCGGAGTAGGAATAAATTCTCTAGATGTTGAATCAAAAGTAAGGACATTCTCTCTAGTCTCTGGTATTGTTGATTGACTTGATTCAACTATAAGAACAGACTCTCTGTCAGTATCTGATTCAAGTCCAGACGTTCAGTAGAACAAACTCTCTAGGCTGGAGTATAGGAGAAGAAACATGTTGATGCTTATCAGATGTAAGAGGTGCACTGCTATTTGACCTATTCCGTTCAATTGACTAAGCTGAATCTTTTTTCTTGTACCATCCTCTAAAATTTTTTGCTTTCTTGGCTTGTCGATCATGATCAGACATGTTTTGAGTACCTAATCATTGTTAATTTTCAATCAACCATGTATTATAGCATACGAGTAAATCATATAGTATAATAATAATTCACAAATCACAAACGTACAAACCCTGAGACCCATATGGCCATATATTGATATATAATCCCAATTCAACTAGCAATGGGAATCAATGAATCATGATATCTTATTGAATTCAATTCAAATTAATCAATTTCACTTAAGGCCATCAATCAATTCGTACCTGGTCACTGAAGAGAGTAGAGCAGCCGCTTTAGAAAGGCAACGGGTAAAGAAAAAAGAAGAGGAAACATTGACCTAATTCTCTATAAAAAGCTAGCCCAATTATTAACTGAATTACTTAATATAAAGAAATAGTTTATATTTGATAAAAATATAAATGAACTAGAACAACATATGGGCTAATTGCTAAGTATTTAAATTTGGGGTGGGCTTACTGGGCTAATTTTTAATTTGGGGTGGACTGTACCCCACTGTAGCCCGTGTGTAGCTATGCCCTTGTATATATATATATATATATATATATATATATATATATATATATATATATATATATAAGCACCTTCTTATAAATACCACCCGTATGCGGGTGTTAAAAAAAATTCCAATGTGGCTGATTTTGAAAATCCTATGTGGCGGTTTCCTGGATGACAAAGTTAATGAAATTTCTAAAACAAACCTGGTTCTCTTGCATCAAGTTCTCCTCAGATTCAGTTCTATGTATACTCACCTAAAAATATACTCATGTTTTTAGTTTTAATACTACCTGGGAGGAGTTTTTCTTTTAAAAGGTTGATACAGTTGCTCTACTCTGCTCTCAACCTCTATTAGAGAGTTACAGAATCAGATATCATAAAGTTGAGTCTTTTTGTAAGAAATTAAGAAGTGAAATTTAATAGAAAAGTTTGGTTTATTATGAGTAATTTGACCAACTATAACGGGCTGCATTCTAGAGATTAAGAGTATGCCAAGAGTTTATTGACCAATGTGGAATTCGACAACATCACTGGTGATTGAAACTCCCAAGTACCATAAACGATGCATTATCCCAGGCAATTATGTTCTTCTCTGCTAATTTCTCTAATTTCCACATTTGCTAGTGTTGAGCCGTGGATATTTGGGGCCGGTTGAGTCTTATTTATTTTGGGCTTTCCGGGTCAAACCCATTTTTACTCATGGAGCATTGGGCTATTATCTAAGTGATTATTTAGATAAAATTTGGGCTGGAGGTGGTAGTGGAAGACAGGTGGCAGCTTGTGGATGAGTAGCTTATTAGAGAAGGGTTAGCTAAAAAGGGGTTTAGCAGGGCTGATTGATTAGATGGGCTAAGCTGTTTTAAGCCTCCTTCATTAATGAGGAGTTAACATAATGTTGACTTAGTGGAAAGCAAAGTATGATAAAGCCTGCATGCAGCTAGTTGACGTAGGCATCGGGGGAAAATATGCAAGTTGGTGAGATGATATATGGGTACAAGGCACTACACGAAAAAGGTAACAAAACATTTTTTCCTCTCCAGACACTAGAACGCACGACCTCCACTGTTAATATTTTTTCCGACCTGTACTTATTCTTACACCGGAGCTATTCCCGGCGGCCCAAAGCCGTCGAGATCTGGTGCTGATGTGTTTACGGTGCAGGATTGAAGCGCATTTTGGTGATTGAGGCGCGTGGCGAGATCTTGGAGTTAACATTGGCACTAGAAGGAGGGCCTAGTGTTTCTTGTTTTCAATCACAAACATTGAATATCTTACATCGGAAGTTATGGTGAAGACTAAGATGGTTACAGCCGAAGGACAGCCGACAACTGCTAGTCCTTCTTCGCAAAGAATCTCAGTGAAGGATAGGTTGGGTCCTTCGATAAGTATCCATGATAGACTTAGATCACAAGAAGTTCCGAGAGGATCTCACGCTAGAGATCCTGGTGGTGCCAAGAGGAAGTTATTTTATATTGCCAGCAAAAGTCCTGAAAAGGATCGGAAAAGGGTGGTAGGTACACCGCCTAAGACCCAACATCGAGAAGGTCAGGCAGACAAAATTTCTACCCTGGCGAAGATGGCAAAAGAGACCGACACGGCTCTGAAAGAACTTTTACAGAAGAGGGAAGAGATTTCTAAACAGATGGTTCTTGTGGCTGAGAAAGAAGATGAGGCATCCAGTTACATTAGATCGGAAAGACGGGGTAGGTCACCAGGTCGAAGATCAAGAAGGGATGAATATTCTAGGTAGTCTGAAAGTGGGTTTTGTAGTCATTACCCCAACAAAAGACGAAGTGGGCCACGAGAATATTCTCCCGAGACTTTGAAAAGGGTGCCCCGTATTGAGTACTATAGGAACAGTAGAAGGGATGGGCGATGAAGCCGTTCAAGAAGTCATTCTCCAGAGAGTCCGAAGAGGGTACACCACACAGGGAGTTCTTGCTCCGGCCGAAGTAATAGACGAAGTCCTTCAGGATCGTTTAGTCCGGATAGAAAAGATCGAATTAAACGTGAGAAGATGAACTTTCCAGTGAAAGAAGTTGCTTCGCCACCCGGGGTCGTAGAAGACTTGGCAAAAGAAATGAAAGAACTTCGAAAGAAGCTAACGGAGGTTCAGCAAGGGAAAGAGACTTCGGACAAAAAGACGTCTCCTTTTTCATCAAAAATTCTTAAGGAGAAAACAGATCCTAGCAAGAAGCTACCTCATATGGAAAGTTATGATGGTTCTGGGGATCCATACGACCACAACCAAGCATTTGATAGACTGATGGATTATTACGACTATTTGGATGCAGCTAAGTGTCAGACATTTGGATTGACGTTGAGGAAAGACGCAAGGCAGTGGATGGGGACTCTGGCTTCGGATTCGATTGCGTCATGGGCAGATCTGTGTGACAAGTTTCATGCTCTCTTCGGGAGCAATAAGAGAAGGGGAAGACCCACGGGATCATTGGCTCAAGTAAGGCAGTATTTGAGCGAGACCCTGGGACAATACGTGAAAAGGTTCAGAGAAGCTGTGGGGCAGGTTTTAGATCTCAACGATCTTCAGGCAGTAGGGTTGTTTAAGAATGGTTTAGATCTAGTGAAGTCAGAGAAACTAGTAAAGAAGCTAATGTTCAAGCATCCAAAAAGCTTGGCCGAAGCGTTTGAGAAAGCCGAAGGCTTCATCGTGGTAGAAGAGGCCATGGCTAGTTTGAAATAGGGTTCTTCGGAGAGAGCAAAGGAAAAGGGGAAGGAATCAACTAATGGTAGTTAGAGGAAAAGTGGCAGTAATAAGGATAACTGGACACCTAGGGGAAATCGTTCGCCCGTTCCGACTCATAAGGTGAATAAGGTGTATACGCAACTCAACACAGATCGGGCTACTATTTTGGAACAGATAAAAAACCAACCGTACTTCGAACCACCTAAAAATAATCCCCGACCAGGGTTCGGAGATCCTGCTTTATACTGTAATTACCACCGGGCAGTCGGGCATGATATGAATTCCTACTGGAGTTTGAAGGAGTTCATTGAGAGAAAAGTTCAAAATGGTACTCTGGTAAAGTATGTAGCAGGGCGAGAACGGCAGAGGGAACTGCCCAGGGAGAGGGAATTAGCACAAGTTACCCAGCTGGTTCAACCAGTGCCGAACCAGGCGGCACGGCATGTTGTAGATGTTATCTCTGGGGGAAACATGGGTAAGGTTACAGGGAAGAAAAGACGAGGATATCTGGACTCGGTGATGACTCTGGTAGATAAGCTTCTGAAGACCGAAAGGGCATACCCGGGTTCCGTAATCTCTTTCACAGATGAGGATTTCCCTTCAGAGCCTATCAAACCACACAAAAGGGCCTTGGTGATCACTGCACAAGTCGTTTCGGTGGATATGAAGAGGATGATGATCGACAATGGCTCTTCGGTAGATATTCTATATGCTCATGCTTATCACAGGATGCCTGTGGATGGACAGAAGATGGAAATTGGGCAGAAGGCCCCTTTATATGGTTTCAGCAACGATCCAGTTAAAGTAGCCGAAACCATTAAACTACCAGTTGTCTTCAGAACGGTTCCCTAACAGGTTTAAATCATGTGTAAATTTTACGTCGTACATGTAGATTCAGCTTATAATGCTATTTTGGGGAGACCTACTTTAACAGCTTTGTAGGTAGTTAATTTAATTCCCCACTTCAAAATCAAGTTTCCTACGTCCAAGGGAGTTGGCGAAGTCGCGGGAGATCTGGACTTGGCGAGGAGGTGTTATCGAAATGCTCTGATCACTTCGGGAGTACGAGTCAGCAAGAAGAAACATACCATGGCTATTGAAATGGAGCCATTTATAGAGAGTGGAACGGAACCATTAGTCATGCCCGCAGGAGAGACCGAAGATATCGAGTTAGTTCCGGGAAGGAAAGAGAAGACTGTGAAAATCGATTCGGGATTGCCAGAGCCTTGCCGAATAAATTTGATGGAGTTGCTCCGGTTTTATGCCGATGTCTTTGCTTGGGTTCCTAGTGACATGCCTGGGGTGAGTCGGAAGGTGGTTGAACACAGATTGCAAGTGGATCCAGCTAAGAAGCCAGTTCGACAGAAAAGAAGGATTTTCGAGCCAAAAAGACAGAAAATAATTGACGAGGAGGTCGCCAAGTTACTAGCTACAGATTTTATCTTTCTAAATTGACTACCCGGAGTGGATGGCAAACGTGGTTCTGGTACAAAAGCATAATGGAAAATGGCGAGTTTGTATAGACTACACTGATCTGAATAAGGTGTGTCCTAAGGACTTCTATCCTCTTCCTCATATTGACCAACTTATTGATGCAACTTCGGGGTATGCCTTGCTTAGTTTCATGGATGCTTTTTCGGGATATCATCAAATTTCTATATGCAAGGAGGATATACCAAAGACAGCTTTCATTACTCATCGGTCGATGTATGCCTACAAGAAAATGATGTTCAGTTTGATTAATACGGGAGCTACTTATCAAAGGATGATGAACCACGTCTTCGCGAAGTAACTAGGAAAGAATATGGAAGTCTATGTTGATGACATGATTGTGAAAAGTATGTCTGTTCGGGGTCATCTGGACGATCTGAAGGAGTGCTTCTAGACAGTTTAACATTATAATTTGAAGCTGAATTCCGACTAAATGCACTTTAGGGCTGGGAGTAGGCAAGTTTTTGGGATATTTGGTCAGCAAAAGGGGTATCGAAGCCAATCCAGAGAAGATCCAGGCTATCTTAGACATGAAATCACCACAATCGTACAAGGATGTCCAGCGTTTAACTGGTAGAATAACATCATTGCGGAGGTTCATGTCTAAATCGGCAGAAAGGTGCTTGCCGTTCTTTAATACATTGAAAGGGCCGAAGAATACGAAAACGTTCCAATGGACTTCGGAGTGCGAGGAAGCTTTCCAAGGAATCAAGAGGTACTTATCTTCGGCACCTCTGTTGGTGAAGCCAGTTCCTACTGAACCTTTGTATTTGTATCTGGCTGCAAGTTCATTGTCCGTAGGAGCAGTTTTGGTGTGTGAGGTTAGGGGTAAGCAGCACCCGGTTTACTATGTGAACCATGCCCTCAGGGATGCAAAAAAAAGGTATCCAAACCTTGAGAAGTTTGCCTTTGCTTTGATCATTGCTAGTAAAAAGCTTAGGCAGTATTTCCAAGGACGGGTAATAGTGGTATATACAGATCAGCCACTAAAGAAGGTGCCGGGACTTGCTACGTGGACGATGGAATTATCTCAGTTCTTCATAGAGTACTATCCACAGACAGCTATTAAAGGCCAAGCCTTGTCCAATTTTGTGGTAGAATGCTCGTTTTTCGAAGCTGATGGGAGCCTAAACAAAGTGGAGGGATCTACGAAAATGGTGGCTACACTTCAACAGGCTCACGATTCTTGGACCTTATATGTCGATGGATCTTCTACTTCGGACCTTAGTGGTTCTGGGATCATTTTGACAAGTCCGGAGGGATTCAAAGTGCAGCAAGCTATCAGATTTGAATTCAGGGCAACGAATAATGAAACTGAGTACGAGGCAGTGCTAGCGGGATTGCGTCTGGCCCAGAGTCTGGAGGTTCAGAAGTTGATTATTTACAATGATTCTCAACTGGTCATCAAGCAAGTTTTGGGGGAATATGAAGCTCGAGGCTCTAAAATGGTTAAGTATCTTGCAAAATTGAAAGATCGACTTCAATACGTCGGCTCTTGTGAATTTTAAGGTGTTGGTCGAACTAATAATTCAAACGCCGATGCATTGTCGAAGCTGGCTACTACTGAATCAAGCGCTTTTGACGGTACAGTTTACTTGGAAATCCTGAAACAAGCTAGCATCCGGCATGGGGAAGTAATGTGCGTGGAGTGGTCTAATTATTGGATGACCCTATACATAAACTATCTAGCAGATGGCGTACTACCTTCAGATCAGATGTTGGCTAAGAAGGTGAAATACAAAAGTGCAAACTTTATACTTATTGATGGAGATCTGTATCGAAGGGCTTATTCCTCTCCATTACTGAAGTGCTTGGTTCCGTCTGAAGCTGAATATACCCTTCGGGAGGTTCATGAAGGTATCTGTGGTGATCACGTGGCCACGAAGTTGTTAGCGTATAAAGTGCTTCGTTAGGGTTTTTATTGGCCAACAATTTTCAAAGAGGCTACTGGCTATGTGAATAAATGCCCGAAATGCCGGTTGAATAGTCCGATCCCACATCAGCCACCAGAAGAGCTATATTCGATTTTATCTCCTATACCTTTTGCTGTCTGGGGGATAGACTCCCGAAAGCGAAAGGTCAGGTCAATTTTGTTATAGTAGCAATTGATTATATAACTAAGTGGGTAGAGGCGAAGCCGCTTCGGCTGATCACGGAGCAAGAATGCTTGAAGTTTCTAAAGGAGTCAGTAGTTTTCCGATTTGGTATTCCCATGGTGGTAATTTCAGATAATGGACGCCAGTTTGTGGGATCAAAATTTGAGGCATTCTTGAAGGAGTTAGGAATTCAGCATCGGAAGACTACGGTTGCTCATCCACAATCTAATGGGCAAGTTGAGGTGACTAACAGAATACTCCTAAATGGGATTAAAAGAAGGCTGGATGACGCCAAAGGAAGATGGCTTAAAGAATTACTTAGCGTGTTATGGGCTTACCGAACTACGCCTAAGGACTATAACGGGAGACTCCCTATTTAAATTGGCATACGGTTCTGATGCTCTAGTTCCGGTGGAAATTGGGTCTACAAGTCTTCGGGTCAATCAGTTTAAAGAATTGTATAATGATGAGGGACTCAAAGCCAACTTAGATCTGCTCGAAGAAGTTCGAGATACAGCCTTGATAAAATTGGCTACATATCAACGTCGTGTGGCTAAATACTACAACAGAGGGGTAAAGCTTCGGAGATTCGAAGTTGGGGATTTTGTTCTTCGGGAGGTAGAGGCTTCTACACCTCAGAATATGGGTAAACTCATGCCAAATTGGGAGGGCCCTTACGAAGTCGTTAGCGTACCGAAGCCCGGAACTTACCGGTTGCGAGCCTTAGATGGATCTGAGATTAAGAATACTTGGTATGCTGGAAGGCTCCGCAAATATTTTCAGTAGAACCAGTGTCAAAGCCCAGAAGTCTGTAACTACTACGACAATTATTAATAAAAGTGACTTTTTTCTCCAATGATGGCTTTTCTTCCTGACAGTTATAAGGTTGGATCCCTTCGACTTTTTTGACAAGCAAAGGGTTGAACCTGTTCGGCTACCAGAGAGAACGAGGTTGCCAGCTTGGTATAAGGTTGGATTCCTTCGTCTCCTCATAGCGAAGCGAACTATTGTTGGCCAAACCCATTCGGCTCTCGGAGAGAACGTGGTCACTAGTTATAAGGTTGGATCCCTTCGATTTTTTGACAAGCGAAGAGGAATATTTTTTGAGTTGAACCTGTTCGGCTCTCGGACAGAACGGGGTTGCCAGCTTGGTATAAGGTTGGATTCCTTCGTCTCATCGTAGCGAAGCGAACTATTGTTGGTCAAACCCATTCGGCTCTCGGAGAGAACGTGGTCACCAGTTATAAGGTTGGATCCCTTTGACTTTTTAGACAAGCGAAGAGGAATATTTTTTGGGTTGAACCTGTTCGGCTCCCGGAGAGAACGAGGTTGCCAGCTTGGTATAAGGTTGGATTCCTTCGTCTCCTCATAGCGAAGCGAACTATTGATGGTCCAACCCGTTCGGCTCTCGGAGAGAACGTGATCACCAGTTATAAGGTTGGATCCCTTCGACTTTTTTGACAAGCGAAGAGGATTATTTTTTGGGTTGAACCTGTTCGGCTACGGGAGAGAACGAGGTTGCCAGCATGGTATAAGGTTGGATTCCTTCGTCTCCTCTCAGCGAAGCAAACTATTGATGGTCCAACCTATTCGGCTCTCGGAGAGAACGTGGTCACTAGTTATAAGGTTGGATCCCTTCGACTTTTTTGACAAGCAAAGAGGAATATTTTTTGGGTTGAACCTGTTCGACTCTTGGAGAGAACGAGGTTGCTATCTTGGTATAAGGTTGGATTCCTTCGTCTCCTCGTAGCGAAGCGAACTATTGATGGTCCAACCAGTTCGGCTCTCGGAGAGAACGTGGTCACCAGTTACAAGGTTGGATTCCTTCGACTTTTTTGACGAGTGAAGAGGAATATTTTTTGGGTTGAACCTGTTTGGCTCCCAGAGAGAATGAGGTTGCCAGTTTGGTATAAGGTTGGATTCCTTCGTCTCCTCATAGCGAAGCGAACTATTGATGGTCCAACCAGTTCGGCTCTCGGAGAGAACGTGGTCACCAGTTATAAGGTTGGATCCCTTCGACTTTTTTGACAAGCGAAGAGGAATATTTTTTGGGTTGAACCTGTTCAGCTCCTGGAGAGAACGAGGTTGCCAGCTTGGTATAAGGTTGGATTCCTTCATCTCCTCGTAGCAAAGCGAACTATTGATGGTCCAACCCGTTAGGCTCTCGGAGAGAACGTGGTCACCAGTTATAAGGTTGGATCCCTTCGACTTTTTTGACAAGCGAAGAGGAATATTTTTTGGGTTGAACTTGTTTGGCTCCCGGAGAGAACGAGGTTGCCAGCTTGGTATAAGGTTGGATTCCTTCATCTCCTTGTAGCGAAGAGAACTATTGATGGCCCAACCCATTCGGCACTCGGAGAGAACGTGGTCACCAGTTATAAGGTTGGATCCCTTCGACTTTTTTGACAAGCGAAGAGGAATATTTTTTGGGTTGAACTTATTCGGCTCTCCAAGAGAACGAGGTTGCCAGCTTGGTATAAGGTTGGATTCCTTCGTCTCCTCATAGTGAAGCGAACTATTGATGGTCCAACCCGTTCGGCTCTCGGAGAGAACATGGTCACCAGTTATAAGGTTGGATCCATTCGACTTTTTTGACAAGCGAAGAGGAATATTTTTTGTGTTGAACCTGTTCGGCTCTCGGAGAGAACGAGGTTGCCAGCTTGGTATAAGGTTGGATTCCTTCGTCTCCTCGTAGCGAAGCGAACTATTATTGGTCGAACCCATTCGGCTCCCGGAGAGAACTAGTTCGCCAAATTATAAGGTTGGATCCCTTCGTCTCCTTGTAGCGAAGTAAAATATATTTTTTTGGTTGAATAGGACGGGATTACCAAATTGTTATGAGGTTGAATGACATTGCGAGTTCTTCAAAACTAATGTTCTTATTTAAAGATCGGTGAATTATTCATTCCAACAATGACATATAATACTCTTCGGCAATGAGTAAGTCTCATCTTACATTGTTACTTGATTTTATTTGAAGTGTTAAGCTCAGATTGTATATTGTTTAAATAGCAGTATAATTTAAACTAAAAAGGAGTAAAAAGGGATAAGATATATTTCATTAAACATAATAAAGAAATTACATTATTGTTGAAATTTGTACAAATTCATAAGGGATAGATTATCTTCGCCATCACTCTTCGTCTTCGTCGTCGGAAGAGTCGAGGAGTAGTGGATTCAGAGAGGCAGCAGCTAGTTTTGCTTTACCTTTGCTTCGGGCCTGTTCATAGCCCTCGGCATACATCTGAACTATCTCATTTGTTAACTAGACGGATTTACGGTATTCAGTTCGAATTTCTTTCCGAAGCTCCTAGGTAAGAGGGGGGCCGGCCAATTTAAGGTCCGAAGTTCCTTCTCAGCTTTGCCCCGTAAGTTAAATTGCCGTTCTTCAGACTTCTTCTCCTCGATGAACGCTTAGGTCAGATTCTGATTACTTTGAGTTAATTGCTCGTTGGCCCGTAGCAATCCTTCATTTTTGTTCAGCAGTCCTTTGTTGAAGGGCTTCGGCTGCTGCCAGTTGTTCCTTCATCTTCACAAGATCGTCTTGGAGACCTCTGCAGTTGAAGCGAATATTTTCATGTTCGCTTCTCTCCTTGGCCAGCGCAGACTTTAAAATGACATTTTCTCTTCGAGCCGCCTCTTCTTCGGCTTCGGCTTCGGCTTCTTTATATCTTTGATAGAGACGCCCGAAGATTCCATTTGCTTGTAGTTGTCCTGAGTTAATAAAATGCCTAAAGAAGATATTTATAAGTGAAAATGGTCAAATACTTACTCTAGCCTGGTTATCCAGGCCTTCTTCCATCAGATCAGCAATGGAGCATTTGCCGAACCGATGGTTGTCTGTATCCAGAACGAAATACTTATAGAGGTGTAGAGGGAAGTCTTCGTTCTAATCAGGCCATAAGCTAGGCGATCGAGAATCTCCGAACGTTGACCCAAAGAGAGGAGGGTTCGATCGTTGAGGATAAGGTATTGGCTGGTCTTCACCTAAGAATTGGCCATCCGAAGGATGTTTTTTCTTTCGAATAAGAGGAGAACTAGGTTTAACCTCGAATTCATCTGGTTCGGTGGGCAAAGGTGGAGGTGGAAGTTGATTCGACGCAAAAGGAGGTACCCTCAACTCTTCGGTTGTGAGAGGTATAATTTTGACCTTAGCCTTTCGCTTCTTAGTAAGGAGGACCTTAGTACGATCAGCGATAGGCATGTCGAGGAGGCTCTCTGTGAGGACAGGGGCTAGAGTATGTCTAGGCCTCCTGGCAGCCCTCTTCTTGTGGCGAAGATGGCTTGGTCCTACAGGAGAATGGGATTTCATAACTAGGGAGTTTGGTCTTCAGCAAGTTGCCCTTCGATTTCTTGAACCTCGGGGGGATCTTGGGCTGATTCGGTAGACAGAAACTCCTCTAATTCTTTCAGATCGGAGGAGGTGGGCTTGATAAGAGATACTGCAAAGTTGAAAAAATATATTTCAGAATAGATATTAAAAGAAGATTCAAGAAACTACACAAACGTTGACTTTGGACTTACATTTGTGGTTGTACAACCATGCCTGCTTGCTTAGGAGGGCGAAGCTCCACTCTTTCATGGGAAGCTTTTCCATGATCTTCGCTATCTCCCGTACACGCTCCTCTGGGATATCACCAAGATCTGAAGTAACATGAGCAGTAGTGGTCCAGTCTGGGATGGAGGATATCTTAGGCCCCTTAACGAAGAACCACTTCTTGTACCACTTTTTATTACTTGACGGAGTGTCCATCAGGGGGCGTTTATCAAATTTAGAGTTGGGTTTTGGAGCCTGTTTGCCTAAAACCTTGAATCCCTTTTCGCAGGACTTTCCAGAAGTAACAAGAGTGAAGAATAAGTCAATGGAAGGGGGAATCCCTAATTCGCTACAAAAGGCGATGAAAGCAAGGATGTGGATGTAGGAGTTAGGAGCCAATTGGGCGAATCCAACACCCATGAACCCTAAAAGGGAAATGACGAAGGCATGAAGAGGAAAACGAATCCCCTTCTCGAAAAAGATGATGGGCATAGCAATCCAACCCTCTGGACGTTGGTACATTCGCTCGGATGGAACGGGCACTCTCAGATGGTGAGTGTCAGGGATTTGGTATCGCTTTTGGATGACGTCGAGATCATCCTCTGAGAAATTAGAGGGAGTATTGGCAATGGGGTGTTGCAGCTCGTATGAGAAATCGAAAGGGGGGATCTCAGGAATAGGATGGGGGAGACTCTTTCCGAACGAGTGTTTTGGTTTGGGATTTATCTCCTGAATGGTTTGGGTAGTGGGGTTATCGGAGTTCTGTGCAGCCATCGATGACGATTTGACTAAGAAGAAGAAAACCAGAGAAGGAAGGAAAGCTAGAGAGTCTTTGAAATTCAAATGAGCAGATAAAGCTATCTAAGTGGGAGATTCTGGGGTTTTATAGAAGAGTCTTTTCAGTAATTCACGAAACCCAAAGGCCGTGCATTCAATAAAGGTAATGATAGAGATACAGATTTGGTGCCTGAATTTGAAATCGAGGAGTTAACAGCTGGTGGTTCCTTTTTGAAATTGAAGAGTTGGCGTCTGACAGTGGATTTGAGGAGTTGGGGGTCCGTATTCTAAGGTTCTAGAGACCCAAATTTGGGGGCGCCACAATTTCTCTCATTTATTACATTGTTGCTTGCAAGAAAGAATAAAAGTGGTGGACAAATGAGAGGATGACACCTAACATAGTTCTTCACCTACTAAAGTTACTTAATCATAACATTCTTTTCCCTTCTTTCTCTCCACTCAAACCCGGCCACTTGGCCGTTATTATCCTTCCATTTTTGTTTTTCTTTTATGCTTTAATTACTTTATTTAATGACCAAAATACCCCTCTTCAAGTGAGCCAAGATTGGGCTTTTGCAATGAATTCTTTTGGGCTTGCAATTAATTATTTTGGGCTACTAATGGGCTTGGGCCTCCATAACTAATTAATTGTGCTATTAGTATACTTGCCCTATACATTTAATATTGGGCCAGTTTAACAGTTTAGTTGCTCTTAAACCAAATTATCTACAAGTTCAATGCTTAAATAAACAATTGGGCTTGTTTAAATTACTTATCCTTCTTAGTCCATTAAATCTATTATCACTTGAACTAATACTCGTTATTATTCATATAATCACCTAGTCATCCATAATATATCACATATTAATTAATATATTTATTCACAATGAAACACAAAAATTCTTGGTTATTACAAGTAGTGTGTGGGAATATTGATGTTCTGCTGCCGCACGTAATTTGAGACAAACTGAACTGACTCACGGCTAATGGCGCATTGATCAGTAGGGTGGCTTCCTTCACACAAATCACATGGCACCGCCACACTTTGCACTGTTTGCACCGCCATAGCGTCAATTATTTTTGTAAGGGAAGGGACTTGAGCAGATAATGTCGTAACTGCATCAACCTCGTACACCCCTGCCACTTTCCGTGGTGCTTGCCTATCGCTAAGCCAATGAAAATTGTTCGCAGCCATGGTTTCCACCAAGTCATAACCTTCATCAAATTTCTTTGCCATAAAGGCCCCACCAGCCGCGACATCAATACTCGATCGAGTAGAACCGGATAATCCGTTATAGAAGGTCTGAATTGGAAGCCAAACGGGAAATCCATGGTGTGGACATCGTTTCAATAAATCCTTAAATCGCTCCCACGAGTCGTATAGAGACTCAGATTCATGTTGTGTGAAGGATGTGATATCATGTCTTAGCCTTGCTATTTTACCGATCTGAAAGAACTTCGCCACATATTTCTAAGCCAAATCAGCCCAGGTTGAAATGTAGCCCGTCGAAAACAAATGCAACCAACTCTTGGCTTTGTCCCAAAGAGTAAATGGGAACAATATAAGCCTGATAGCATTATCGAATACTCCATCACATTTGAAAGTGTCACAGATTTCCACGAAGTTTATCAAATGATCATTCTAGTCATCATTCGGCATCCTCCGAATTGAAAATTGTTTTGTATCATTTGAATAGTACCCGACTTGATTTCAAAGTTGTTTGCTTGAATCGCGGGCCTTAGTATGCTCGCTTGAATATCTGTGATGCGGGGCATGGCATAATTCTGCAAAGATTTTTGAATTCCCTCGGCTATAATAACTGGAGTTGGTTTTTCTCGAGCTCTTTCTCTTCTCAGTCGTCTAAATGTTATGTCAACCTCAGGATCAAGAGGTATTATATTCCGATTCCTGCGCGGTGGCATACACAATCAAGAGTAACTGAGAAAAAGTTTAAACAGAAAATTAGTTTAAATTAAGATCGTCTTGAGTTAGTATTAATATTGAAAAAAAAATAATACTAAGTCCTCGGCAACGGTGCCAAAAACTTTTTGGTCGATTTAACGATCATATAAACACCCGCAAGTATACGCGGTTAAACAAGTAATACAATAATAAGTTGAGTGTCGAACCCATAGGGAAATAGTACTGAGGTTATTCAAATACTAAAATTATATCAATTCGTTCTTATCTAAACAAGTAAATAAAGATGGTGTGTTTAAAGCAATATGATTAAAATAGTAAATGGTAAGAAAAAGTTGTATCAAATATGACAAGCTAGGATTACAACTCCCCTAATGCTTCGTATAACCTCCTAACTCTCCAATTATCTAACAAATCACAAGAATGGATAACCGAGAATGCTATGTATACATAAGCCTCTTCCGATGATCAAATGCAAATCTCCTAGCTAAATAAATCACAATATTTCTAAGGTGAAATAAAGTAGACTAAGAGTCATTAAGCTTTAACTCTCAAATGTTACACAAGGAAAATAGATATATTCTTATTTTATTATGCACGATATGCCCTCATTCCCATAGGAATGATCATAACAAGTGACATTATATTTATGGTTAAGCATTAAAGTCCATTTTCCAATATCAAATCAATACTCATATCAATTACTTAGTCAAGCAATTAATAAATAAAGCATGAAATACAATAACCCATTCAAACATGATTCATTATAATAAATATGAGAGAAATTCAATTAAAATAATCATAAGGTTACATTGCAATCCTAGAAATATAATTAGTTCATAACTATAGAACCAAATAACATTATCAATGTGTTCAATATGCTCATAATACAAAAATAAAAGAAATACTTAGATAAAGAAAACTCATGTTTTGAAGTATTCTAGCTCCAACTCTTCTCTTCGTCGTGTGGAATCCGAGCAATGAAGGAGGCAATGAACTTTTCTTCTTTGAATATCCAACTTCCTTCTCTACTAAGCTATCTCTCTCTAAGCTATTTGCTATGCTGAGAATGATAAGGAGGCTGTTGAAAAATGATAAGTAAGTGTAACTCTCCAACTTTAGGTCATTAATAAACTGCTGTTTGCCTGGGAACCGGAGGTGGTGCTGCAGCACCGCCCTTTTGCCTTGGATAGGCACTGATGCGCCAGTCAAAGTTGTCTAGTCAATAAGTCGCACTGCTACGCCATCTTTGTGTAGGAATAGGTGCGCTGCGGAGCACCAAGGGGGTGAGCTAGCAGGCATGTGGTGTTGGGTTTGTACGAAATTGTGACGCAATCAAATTGCAAAAATTAGTGGAAGCATGGTATATCAAAGTTTAAAATTTTCTACAAAACCATTACCCGGATCATCCTTTATGCAAATTATTAATTTAAAACGATAAATAAGAAATTATGGAATCATACCCTTGTAGAACGAAACTTCCACAGGTACTAGTTCAACTCCTTGTTCTTCGTGATCTCTTTGAATTTCCGGGTTAGATTCCTTCCTTTGATCAACGTTAGCCACCCAAGTGTTTAGCCTCTAGAGGTGATCCACCAAGGAAGAGGAATTATCAAGAAGGAGGGTGGTTGGCTTAGTTTTCTATCCTCTATAGAAAAGGAGTACTCTCCAACAATTGGAATTTCATCAACAGATATCTATTATAAGACTCCTCTTATATAGATATTGGTCAACCCTTCTAATCCTATTAGACATGGGATTTCATTTAATTAATTAAACTCCTTTAATTAATTTAAGCTTCTCACCACATTTGGAAAAATTAATTAAATTCATTTAATTAATTTGTCTCCTAATCTTATTAGGAATAAATTAGAGTAGTAATATTAAATTAATTACTAAACTCTTTTAGAAATTAAAATAATAATAATTGTAATAATATTAATAAGACTCCTCTTATTAATTTATATTTAATATTTTCAAAATATTAAATAATAAACATTAAGCTATTTAATTTATTTTATCACTATAGATAAAATTAATTACACTTAATGCATTATTACGATTATGCCATTACCTTCTTAAATAATTATTCTTCCTTTTATGGTGTGACCCTTTAGGTTCTGTATATTAAACCGGTTGTGAATAAATCAATTAGAACAATTCTAATCTTATTTAAATAAATAAATTAAACTAATAATATATTTAAATAAATAATATTTATTCTATAATAGGGATAAGCCTCCCTAGCGATCAACGACTTTCCAGATAATATAGATTTCAACATTAATCATAAAAGAACCTGTGAGTAAATAGTTATCGTACAATTCAATCCTTCCACCATACAATGTCCCAATTAAATATAAGACGTGGATTTATTGTCAAGTCTTATTTTATTGAATTATATGTATTTCGATTGAAAAATGCACAACTCCAAATAATGCAAATTAGAAACTCCTTTCTAATTTCATTCCACCTTGGCCAAGGATTCCTGGGTTGTCATTTAACGAATCACATAGGACATATCTCCTCTTTTACTAGAGGTGGTAGATTCTTTATTGATCATACATTATCTCTATATATAACTCATTATACCCAAGCATACCCTATATATGCCTTAAAAGGCCTTAAGGATTAAGTCAAAGTATAATTTGTTACATACAAGAGACTATGATGATCTCAAGTCCAAGGATCACTTGTACTACTATCACATTAGGAATTCCTATTGACAGGTGAGTAAAACTCCATTAGGTATTCCATAGCGAGTCACGTTCAGTGAACTTATTCTCCAATAAGCACCTACATACTTGCTTTAGTGTCTCCACACAAATGATCATGAGATCAATCATCCTCATCCAATGAGCAAGCAACATATGTACCAATCTATCCGGATTTACTAATCCCCTTTTTAGTAATCCCACGATTGGGAATTATTTTAGTTTTAAAACTTTCTAAGAATTTAGATATCATTAGCATGATCATCATCATGATTCTAAAAGCATTGCTTAAAACTAGGGGTTATTTACATATTATAAAAATAGCAACATGTAGATAATTAAATGTCTTTAATAAATGAATATTTTATTAATAAATAAATAAGATTGTTTATAAAGTATATGCTTTATCATCACACATGATTGGCTTGTATGCACACTACTATCATGTGGCGTTACGGTGCCTCTTTTGTTCTATAAATTAGCGCTGCGGTGCTGGCACTGGGCTTTGTTGGCATATGAAGGCGCTGCGGCGTCACTGAACAAAGGAAGTCCAGCGCTGCGGCGCCGGTTGTGAGAAAATGACAGTTTTACCCTTTAAAAGCTAGAAATAACCTAATAATCCCTGAAAAACACTTTTAAGCCAAATATAACAAACACTATATAAAAGCATTATAAAATAAGATACACAAGCACTTTCTTTAGGTTTAGAGTGCTCGATTCGCGGGTATAAATCTCACACATCAATAATTCATACCTAGAAAATATAGACTTCATAGAATCATAACCCAACATAAATAGCATGATTTTAACAACATAAACAACTTAAACAACTAAATTTAGAAGGATTAAAACTAAAGTTCATACTATTTCACATATTTTGACATATTTAGAAAATTCAACCACTACGATTTTGTTTCTCAACCAAAATGGTTCATATAACTTGCATTCTTTTCGTTTCCTAATGTATAATCATAAACAATCACCAAATTACAGATTATTACATGAATTGAACATTAATTTTGACTCTAAAATAAACTATATTGTACATATTACAACAAAACCCAATTTCTTCACTTAAAAACATATTTCCACGGATTTGATTACTCTAAATAATGAACAAATGATATAAAACAGATTGTAGACATCCATTAACATATATAAAATCATATCTTTAGCAATCATCCATAAAAATTCAACTTTTTAAAGAAAACCTCAAGAACATAAACTAAGAACTTGATATTTAGAATCTTACCTTTGATTCTTCCTTAAACTCAGAATATATGATTAGGAGAGCTTGTTTAAACCTTTTTCTTCTTCTTCTCACAGAATTTTCCTCTCAATTCTCTCTACTCTCTTTGTTCTCTGTATTCTTAGCCTTAGGAAGTTTACGTAATAATAAACTAATAAAAGGATTGACACCCACCCATCAGTTATACAACAAAAAGTTTTATCAGTTAAAACAAGCCAAATGTCATAATACCTTGTTTGGCTAACACTATTAAACCCCTTATGTAATTTATTTTTATAATTCTTTTATTACATGCTACACAAATGTCACACCTTATTAAGCCTTATTAAATTAATTTAATTATAAATATATATTAAATTGAATTAAATTAATCTTAATTTATTAACAATTTAAATCAAACATTTCCAATACAATTATAATTTATATTCAACTATTATAATTATAACTTTATTTAACAAATTCTAAATTCTCTATTTTAATTATTTAACTAAATTAGAATATTACCAATGTGCCCACATAATAAATTACGCACCAATTATAAACTTATTTATCATCAATTCACTTAATATTATCACACTTAACTAATTTCCATCTAATATTTATTTTATTTAACAAATAAATCAGCCAAAATATTTATTTTATTTGAATAAATATTTATAGAAAATTACAAAATTCTCGATTGTTACATGAAAAGAGTCATGCAGGGGAAGTACCTCGTCATCCCTTAGCAATCTACTCAAGTAATCTGCTACCAAGTTGTCAGCTCCCTTCTTGTCCGTAATCTCTAATTTGAACTCTTGCAGCAGCAAAATCCATCTTATTATCTTTGGCTTTGAGTCCTTCTAGGTTAACAAATACCTGAGAGCAACATAGTGTAAGTAAACTATAAATTTAGTACCAAGTAAATAAGATCTAAACTTGTCTAAGACAAATACAACCGATAAAAGCTCTTTTTCAGTTGTAGAGTAATTGATCTGAGCAGCATTCAATGTCCTGGAAGCATAGTATATGGCATGCACAACTTTGTTAACTCTTTTCCCTAAAACAACTTCTACTGTATAGTGTTAGGTTTGTAAGATCAAAAGTAGCATGCAACAATTACATACTTAGCAGCGAAAGTGTAAAATAGAGTTTTAAAATTTTACAAACCATGAACCCGAATCATCCTTTATGCGCAATTATTAATTTAATCTAAAGAGATGACGAACGAATCATACCCTTGAAGATTCGTACTTTCTCAAGTACGAGTTCAACTCCAATCATTTCCTTGTTCAACTTGAATTTACAGGGTGTGATTCATTCGTTTGATCAACGTCAGCCACCCAAGTGTTTGGTCTCTAGAGGTGATTTACCAAGGATGAACAAATATTAAGAAGGTGAGTTATTGGAAAAACCCGATTTTTCTCTCTCTAGAAAAGGTGTGCTCACCCAACTATTGGAATTGTATTAGCCCTTAATCAAAATAAGACTCCTCTTATTTATAGATGTAGAAAACCCTCTTAAACATTATAGGATTAGGGTTACATATTAATTAATTAAACTCTTTTAATTAATTAGGCTTCCTAATTTGATTAGGAGCAATTAATTAAACGCCTTTAATTAATTTACCTCCTAATCTTATTAGGAATATGGGAGAGAACTTTTATTAATTAATTTTCAAACTTCTTTAGGAATTCAAATTAATAATAATAGTAATAATAATAATAAGACTCATCTTATTAATTTATATTTAATATTTCTAAAATATTAAATAATAAATATTAAGCTATTTAATTTCTTCTATCACCATATATTAAATTAAATACACTTAACTTATTATTACGATTATGTCCATTTACTTCTTAAATAAATATTCATCCTTTTATGGTGTGACCCTTTAGGTTCTCCATATTAAACCGGTTGTGAATAAATAAATTAGAACAATTCTATTTTTATTTAAATAAATAAATTAACTATTAATTCATTTAAATAAATAATATTTATTCTACAATAAGGGTAAGCCCCCTTAGCGCTCTACGACTTTCCAGATAATATAGATTTCAACATTAATCATAAAAGAACATTTGAGTAAATAGTTACCGTATAATTCATTCCTTCTGCAATATAATATCCCAATTAAATATAAGACATAGATTTATTATCAAGTCTTATTTTATTTAATTATATGTATTCCGATCCTAAATGCACAAACTCTAATAATGCAAATTAAAAATTACTTTCTAATTTCATTTTGCATTGGCCAAGGACTACTGAGTTGTCACTTATCGAATCACATAGGACATTCACTTTTTTTACTAGAACTGGTAGATCCTTTATTGATCATTCATTATCTTCATGTATAATTAATTATACCCAAACATACCATTTGATATACCCTATGGGTCTTAAGGGACATGTCAAAGTATAACTCACTATACATAAGATATTATGATGATCTCAAGTCAAAGAATTACTTGTACTACTATCACTAAAGGAATTCCTATTGATAGGCGAGTAAACCTCCATTAGGTATTTCTTAGCGAGCCACGTTCAGTGTACTTATTCTCCAATATGCACCTATATACTTGCTTTAGTGTGTCCACACAAATGATCATGAGATCGATCATCCTCTTCCACAGAGCAAGCAACGTATGTACCAATCTATCCGAATTCACTAATCTCCTATTTAGTAATCCATCGATTAGGAACTATTTTAGTTTTAATCTTTGTAAGAATTTAGATCTCATTAGTATTATGACACCCCCAAATTCGGACCACTCGTGTCTCGAATTCGGTTTGTCACGTTCTAAATACTAATACAATAATAATATCTCGCTCAACGGAATAACATTCGAATAGATTACATTTATTTAATATAACCATTCATGTCCCAAGGTTTCGTAACTTAAACATCTCTTACATCTTAAACATAGCTTAAGCATATATAATCTTAACTAATACATAATAGAATAGAATCTTATTACAATCAACATAAAAGTTCTACATAAATAACAAGCTACTCTGTAGCCTTGCCCTTGCCCTTATCAGTGCCCAAGGGTCCGTCTTGCTCTGTCTTAACTGAAATATTTTTAGAAAAAAGCAAGAATAAGCAACGAGTTTGCTCGGCAAGTAATATAGCAATAAGGGTCAATATAGTTTTTAATTCTCCAAGGACACATCAATAGGTGATAGTTAAAAAATAGCAAGAAGTATCAATAATTCTCAATAACAGTCGCTAAGGACAGAAGATATCAAAAGATTCAAGGATTAAATCATTTTTGGGTTTTCAAATAATGAATCCTGAGCAGTCACTAAGGACTATGAACTTCAACTAGAATTAACAGTAATGTGCTGATAATCCAATAAGACAAGTACAACAGGTGATCAGCCTAAAGTACCCTACGTTATGCATATTGTTTAATCATACTCAAGTGCGCATGTCGGTCTCCCGACAAATATAGTTTCCCCTTAAAAAGTGTTGTTCATCTCAGTCAATCATAAGATTTTGCACCAATCAATTGGTTTGGATAGCTTTCTAACATATGATATTAGTCTAGCCGAATCAAATGGCTTAGACACTTTTGTAATGCATTTAGGAACGATAAGTTCAACTACTTGCAACAACATCCAAATATAAAGTTGATGTTTGGATAATAACGAATATTAGTTGGCATGGAAACAATTCAGATTTATACACTATGTAAAGTGAAACGAGTTAAGGAACTTGCACAATATACGAGGTTGTATAAGTTAGGGAATTTGCATCAAAGAGATAAGGTTTAGATACTTGCATAAATTAAATGTGTCGGTTAGGATACTTGCCTTATGCGTAGTTACCAATGTAAAGCTTATCAACACTTTTTGAATCCTATTATAACATATTTATGTATATAGGATATTCATTAGCTATGTACATTTGATACACATACTTGATATGTAAGTTAAACACACGTGTACGATTCTAACTTAGTCGTATACTCCTATACGTAAATCATTACGTATTTTACATACACATAACACAAAATCAGTTTGTAAGATACTATGAAATCAAATAACATGGTTCATAATCATTACTTGATAATCATAGTTTATAATCATTGGTGACTCAACATTTGAATGTTTATAAACACTTATCAAATCTATGATTCTATTGCTAGCATGCTTGTTGACCTTTGAATACTGTATTGGACATGTATTACAGATTAGGACAACAATACAAGTATGCATCAAGTTTCAGATTACACTAAACAGGCTCTGTTTATTCTGCAGATTAGCGCGGCCACGCTTGGTTTGAACTAAGGAGTGGCGTGGCCGCGCTGCTCCTGGTTCAAACCAAGAATTGGCTACCCCTGCAGAATCCCAGCTCATCCTGATTTACATATATATGATGAACCATGCAAAACACACATGTCAGGATGTTGATAACTAAGTTCGACCCCATATCTTATCTTTAACATAGTTCATTATCCATTCTCATTTAATAAAGGCTTTAAGTATTCAAGTAACAAAGTCTCTCATGTTTAATCGTTATACATATGCTATGAGGTCACTAAGTCTCAACTATACATGCTCATGTTAGTTTAGTCATTTATTTCAAGTTATGAAGTTTCACCTCTTTAACACTCGTCTCAATTCATGCTCAACTAGTTTACAATGAATAAGACTAGTTAGGCATACATTGCAATCATGTCTAGAGGTATATGAGACCCTATCAAGATGATCACGAATTTCATAAAACATGCAAGGTGGTTATCAACCAAACTAGTTTTCCAATTCTTCAGTTTTCTTCGAATTCTCATGTTAAATTAATCATGCAATGTAGCTTTACATATTATATGGCATGCTCATATATATACATAATCATACTACCTAATCATGCTCACAAGTTTTAGAACTTAAAGGGCACATAGTTTATCAAGTTCGTATTTAAAACTGTACGTTTCCTCTTAGAAGGTTATCAAAATCATTTAGGCTTGCAAAGTAAACATACCATGTTTCATGCACATGTACATATGTAATCAGACCATAATCACATGTTTTCAAGTTCAGAATTTAAAGTATACATGGCTCATTGAGTTTGCACTTTAAAAACTCAAGTT